>JAXIVH010000022.1:3782773-3803490 GCA_036785325.1 Urophycis tenuis | reverse complement strand
GTGCTTCCACACACTGCTTATTGGAATAGGGCACGATATACTCTGTTAATAAGGAAATAAAGTCCATCCAATGCTATTGGTGCTGTATTAAAAAACAACGAAATAAATGAATAGTGATGGAATCTGTATTTTTTTCTTTCTTTATTTTATTTATTTATTATTTCTTTCTTTATTATTTTTTTTAAAGCTTCCTTTCAACCAGTTCGTGTGCACCATAACGGACCAGGTCGCCAACTCCCATGTTGACGCTGCGCGTCGACATGGGAGTTGGCGCCCTCTGCTGTCGAAGCTTGGAACTAAACCTCCAGATCAAATACGCTACTTTTACTTTTACAATCATTTGTGAAAATACATATAGATACGATTTGACATACATATTATTATTTTACTAAAAACATAAGACAACATAACAAACAATTTTGGCCGAATTGTGTACACTTATTACATTATTTACATTTTTTATTCAAATGACACAAATGGCCTGTTTTGCTTTCTTTATTTCCTTTTTTTGAAAATAGTGAATTACTTGCTTTATTTCGTCCACATCGCACTCGCTACGTGAAGACATTCCGTCCGTCGGATTGCTGCATTTTTTAATGATTCAACTATCAACTCGGCGATTGATTATACAGGTCTGGTGTTGGTTGGGACGCCAACACGGAACCGTTTCCTCCTGCTGCGCTACCTCCTCTACTTTTTTTGTGATCCCGTTGACTGTTGTGCAAATGTTTGTCTTTGCTCTCTCCAGTTGATTCGTGGTTTTAATTTGCGAAACAGTTATTCCTGTTGGAGTTGCAGTAGCATTAGTAGTAGTAGTACTGCGTGTTAATAGTGCGTAATATGGCTGCAAGAAAAAGAACGTGCGATGGGGAGCCGAAGGTCGTGGACAACGGGGGGAAAAGACACATCGCGGCGCTGATCCTCGCAAGAGGAGGCAGCCAAAGGCATCCCGCTGAAGAACATCAAGATGTTGGCCGGGAGTGCCCCCTCATAGGATGGGTGCTGAGAGCCGCTCAGGACGCCAACATGTTCGACAGGTCAGATCATAACACCGGCGTGATTTCTGCTCTGTGGAGTAGACTAGGGGGGGGGGCTATGGATGAGATGGATGTATGTATGTAAATTCATGCATCCTATACTGTAGGACACGTAATCCTTGGCGTAGAGGTTGGAGAACTAGCTCTTTGGCACCTACTAGTGATTGAAATAAAATGACTGCCCTCATCCCAGTGCCACGTTTGTTAACCAGGCGCGTAGTTAGACCTGGGCATTCGGGGCTATAACCCCCGGATCTTTTGGGAATAGCCCCCAATCGACGGTGGCTCAGTGGGTAGAGCGGGTGGACAGAGCGGGTCGTCCACCAACCGTAGGGTCGGCGGTTCGACCCCCTCGATGAAACAGATAAAAGTGCACAGGCACAACATGCAGGACAAGACATTCCTAATACTAAAACTGAAGTAGATATACCTACCGATAAGACAGAAAGATAAAAGTACAATACAATTGGTCATTCCATCGTTTCTCCGCAGTGTTTGGGTGTCCACGGACCACGAGGAGATTGTCAAAGTGGCCACGGCTTTGGGGGGCCAAAGTGCACCACAGGAGCCCGGAGGTGTCCAGAGACTCGTCCAGTTCCCTGGAAACCATCCAGGAGTTTGCCAGGCTGAACCCAGGTACAGGGGCTTTCTGTGGCGCAATGCATCATGGGACCTTTGTGTTTGGCGGTGCCCCGCCAAACGGAGGAGGACTCATGGGAGTTGTAGTACTGTGCAGTAGTCCTAAACCCGTGTAAATCTTCTGCAACCTTCGGTGAATGAGAACTCGGCTTTGCCGCGTCCCGCAGGAAAAACACGGACCGTCTCAAACGCAACGACGTCTCCCCGTCAAGACAAACAGTTAGACAATTAAGTACTAAAAGACAAACAAAAAAACACCTCAATCACTAACATTAAAACTAATCCCCCCCCCTGGCTCACAGCTTCATGGCCAGCCTTTTGTCTGTCGCCTTTCAATTATCTAATGAGTGTAATTGCTGCGCTTTAAGTAAAATACCACGTTGTGGTAATTTGCGCTCCTGGTGTGGAATGAGTGGCCCAGGGCAGCGGGGGGGGGGGAGAGTCACCAGCTCGGCCCGTCCCTTTTCAACAGCAGAGGACGCTGCTCAGTCTGTGGCCCCTGCACTCGCAAACCAAACCAGCTAGAACAATGAACCGGTCTAGCTGGTGAAAGGTTACCTAAGGCTACAAAAAAAAAACTTTTTTTTAATTTTTTTTAAAACGCTTCCTGAATGCGGGTTGCTTTGATGTTGGCACGCTTTACAGATGTTGAGAACATGCCGCGTGAATGCCGCGCAACAGTTTACCACGATCTTTGAATCGGTGAATCGTGTAATCCGTGAATTAAAGTGCCGTACAAGTCCCGCTAACCCCTCGGCTCACATCCCCTCGGCTCACATCCTCTCTGCTCACGTCCCCTCCGCTCACATCCCCTCGGCTCACATCCCCTCGGCTCACATCCCCTCTGCTCACGCCCCCCTCCGCTCACATCCCCATCAGCTCACATCCTCTCTGCACACTTCCCCTCGGCTCACGTCCCCCCTGCTCACATCCTCTCGGCTCACGTCCCCTCTGCTCACGTCCCCTCGGCTCACGTCCCCTCGGCACACATCCCCCTCTGCTCTGCTGTTCTTCTCCCCAGAGGTGGACGTGATCTGCAACATCCAGGCCACCTCGCCCTGCCTGCACCCGTTCCACATGAAGGAGGCCCTGCAGAAGATCACCCAGCAGGGCTATGACTCGGTGTTCTCCGTGGTGCGCCGCCACCACTTCCGCTGGCAGGAGGCCAAGAAGGACAGTAAGTCCCTCCCCCCCCTCCCCGAGCGGCCGGCACACAGGCGGAGCGAAGGTGACGCCGTCATTCGTTTTATTTTAAGTCGAGGAGGGCGGGGGGGGGGTGGTCCCCACAGGGGGGTGTAAAACGTGCAGTAAGGACTAAAACAGGCCATTGCTCGAGGGTTTTTCTCTTTCACCCTTTGACCTCTGCCCCGTGCTCTCGTCCTCCCCAGCCGACGGCGTGACTACGCCCCTGAACATGAATCCCAACAAGCGGCCGCGGCGTCAGGACTGGGACGGAGAGCTGTGCGAGAACGGCTCCTTCTACTTCGCCTCCCGGGACCTCGTGCTGAATCAGGGGGTGCTGCAGGTGGGGTCCCCTCTCTCCCCCTCTCTCCCCTCTCCTCCTCTCTCCCGTCCCTCCTCCTCTCTCCTCCTCTCTCCCGTCCCTCCTCCTCTCTCCCCCTCTCTCCCGTCTCTCCTCCTCTCTCCCGTCCCTCCTCGTCTCTCTCGTCTCTCCTCCTCTCTCCCCCTCTCTCCCTCCTCTCTCCCCCTCTCTCCCCCTCTCTCCCCCTCTCTCCTCCTCTCTCCTTCCCCCTCTCTCCTCCCTCTATCCTCCTCTCTCCCCCTCTCTCCCCCTCTCTCCTCCTCTCTCCTCCTCTCTCCTCCTCTCTCCCCCTCTCTCCCCCCTCTCTCCCCCTCTCTCCTCCTCTCTCCCCCTCTCTCCCCCTCTATCCTCCTCTCTCCCCCTCTCTCCTCCTCTCTCCCCCTCTCTCCTCCTCTCTCCCCCCTCTCTCCCGTCTCTCGGTCAGAGTGAACCAACGGCGCTGTGGCAGGGAGGCGGTGTCTTTGGGGGGCTTATTTTGGCTCTCTCTCCGACAACACTCGAGTCTTCCCCACACCTGCTGTTTTACCGTTTAGGTCGCTTTGGCCCGGGCCATTTGTTGATATAGGCTGATTTCTTGTGAGATAGATAGGTCAGGTTGTGCATCCCTTGCCTCGCGGACACCCACGGGTAGAGGTCGGACATTGGGGGGTCAAACCCACAACCTTTTAAAAATAGGGGCATTTAGCAGACGTTTTTGTCCAAAGCGACTTACAATTAGTACATTTGTGGGGTTCGATATGTAGACAGTTGGAGGATGGGGGATCAAGGGAATCGAACCGCCGACCCTACGGTTAGTGGCCATTCGTGGCGTGCTAAAAGGGACTGCAGTAGCTCAGTGGGTAGAGCAGGGTGGACAGAGGCGGGTCGTCCACCAACCGTAGTGTCGGCGGTTCGATCCCCTTGATCCCCCCTCCTCCTCCTCCAACTGTCTACATGTCGAACCCCACAAATGTACTGATTGTAAGTCGCTCTGGACAAAAGCATTTACCCTTTTTAAAAGTGGCTGCGCCGCGTCAGTGCGCACACATCATCACGTAGATGTCTTCTTCCTGTTCCTGTCATGCCGGCGATGTTACATTGTGGTTTGTGTTTGCATCGCGTGCGTCTCGCCAGGGAGGGAAGATGGGGTACTACGAGATGCTGCCAGAGTACAGCGTGGACATCGACGTGGACATCGACTGGCCCGTGGCGGAACAGAGAGTTCTGAGGTGAGAACCGCGACCGTCGCGAACCGCACCTCACGAGTGCGGCGCTGCCGAGCGGAGCAGGCGGCTTCAATCAATCAATCAATCAATCAATCAATAAACATACTGAATAACAATGTCAATTCAAAAAAGTCAAAGTAGCTTTATTGTCAATTCCTTCACATGGCAAGAGATGGAAGGAAGGAAAGAAGGAAGGAAGGAAGGAATCGAGAGTACGTTTCTCACCTTCCCACAGGCACAACATGCAGGACAAGACATTCCTAATAGTAAAACTAAAGGAAACGTACCTACAGATAAGACAGAAAGATAAAAAAAGACAATACAAGTAGTAAAAATAAATATGCAATGTGCAATGTCGGAATCTACTGTTATATGAGGGAGGAATAGCAGCATAAGTAGCATATAAATAGATAGTGCAAACAGTAGTGAGTATTAACAGTGCAAAAGAACAGTACGTACAGTAAGGAATTTCCTGGTGATTCTTGTTGCGAGGGTCGTTCAACTTTGCGATATAACATTCATTAATACACAGAACAAGATGTTTCTATCCCCTGTGCCATCATCCAAGGTAAACACATGTAGAAGGGCCAGCTCAGATAAGACCAAGCACACAACACGCGAGTGACATAACCCACCATTAGGTGCAACACCATACAACAGACACCATACAACAACACCATAGCAAACATCAGGCTACGCCATCTTGAATCTAGAGTCATTCCTCCCACCCATTACCTAGCCTAGCAAACAGCGGTATGCAGCACATCATTGGGGGCTATCAAGTGGGCACCTTCCTTCATCGGTGTTTCGTTAAGTTAGGCCCACGACACCTCAACAAGGCTTAACTGTGTATTCCAGCGTCCTGGAAACACACCCCTCTATGCCACCACCTCACAATTCCCTCTAAACCTCACCATGTAGCGCATGCCATCACCGTAGCTTAACGTTGTCGCTACCGGGAACCCCAACTGCCAAGCTTCCTCCTCAGTCAAAGCCACTCGCTTGCGCTCTCCGCTGCTTGTGTCATGCTCTTTGTCACCAGTTTCATGCACTGTCCACGTATGCCCAACTCCCTTAGGAGTGCAAAAGCAGACTTTGCCACAAAGCCTCGGCAGCCAACTTCCCCCGACCGTACCCGGGCCCTCCATCCTCGCTGCTCTGCGTCCGCTGCTAACTCCGCACATCTCGCTTTCTTCCGCCCGCACGCCATCACGTCAACTCGGTCGTCCCAGGAGACCGTGAGCTCGATAAAATACACCAGCTTCAACGCTTCGACCACAGTACAGACCTGCCAACCTTGAAGACATTTTGAGTACACACATGCCCCCAACTTCCCCGGGGCCCCCCCGCGCGCACCAGAGAGATACCTAACAGTGAGGTGTCTCACTGGTGGGTGGGGTAACGGTGGCAGTGGGCGGTCAGGTGTGCAGGAGGGGCCCAGGGGGGATGTTGGGGGCATGTGTGTACTCATAGAAGTTCTTCAAGGTTGGCAGGTCTGCACAGCAGCATGTGTGGTCGTAACCTAGTGCTAACTATTTTCTGCCGGCACGGTTGGCTGCTCACCTCGGTCTCCCTTCATGTTCCAGTCTCCGCCCATTCCCAGCTGTCCTGGGAGTGGGCGGAGACCAGGTGTGCGCTTCCTTATTGCAGCTTCTCCCTCACGTACAAAGGCCACATCATGACGTACACGTACATACCAAAAGAATATAAATACAAAAACAAATGAAAGAAAAAAACCCCCCAAGAAATATATGTCATAAAAATGGGGCAATATAAACAGAATTAAGATTAATTAAAATTAAGAATAAAATAGACTCCAAAATAAAACACCCATGCAAACACAATAAATCGACAAATAAATGCTTTCTAAAAGAATAAAAATGAAGTGAAGGAATGAAGTGGGGTGCAGGGACATGGCAGTTAAAATTTTACATAGGTGGCCTGTGTGTGTGTGTGTGTGTGGGGGGGGGGGGGGTGTCCAGTCATGTGTGTGTGTGTGTGGGGGGGGGGGTCCAGTCATGTGTGTGTGTGTGTGTGTGTGTGTGTGTGGGGGGGGGGGTCCAGTCATGTGTTTGTGTGTGTGTGTGTGTGTGTGTGGGGGTGGGGGGGACCAGTCATGTGTGTGTGTGTGTGTGTGTGGGGGGGGGGGGGGGGGGGAATCCGTCATGTGCTGTGTGTGTGTGGGGGGTCCAGTCATGTGTTTGTGTGTGTGTGTGTGTGTGTGGGGGGGGGGGGGGGGGGGGTCCAGTCATGTGTTTGTGTGTGTGTGTGTGTGTGTGTGTGTGTGTGGGGGGGGGGGTCCAGTCATGTGTGTGTGTGTGTGTGGGGGTCCAGTCATGTGTGTGTGTGTGCGGTTGTGTGTGTGTGTGTGTGTGTGTGTGTGTGTGTGTGTGTGCAGTGTTGCATCAGCAGTCCAGTAGCCTGATGGCTTGTGTGGAATGACGCCGTCTCTGAACCTGCTGGTTCTGGGCCAGTTTTTGTAGTTTCGGTGTGTGGTTCTTAGTTGCTCACGTTCTCTGTGTTGCCGTTTCTTTGTCTGTACACTACGTCTCAGCCAATGGGGCTGCTGCATCCGCAAACACGGCCGACACCTAACAGAGGCCCCGCCCTCACCCGGTCGTGAGTGAACGCTGGCGCATCTGGCTACCGCTGCTCCCCGGACTCGTTTGTTAGTTGTTTGTTTGTAGACTAGCCTATGTCTAACAAAGTTAACTTTTAAGTATTTTTTTCCGCATTGTCAATTGCACATCGCTAAATCTGCCCTGCCTGGGGATTATTCTTTTGCCCACTGAAACTTTCTACCATCCCGAAAGCTTCACTGTGGACCCACAGCGTTGCTGCTTCTGAGTGGGAACCTAGGAATATAGAGCGGAGATTGGAACGATATACAATCTGAAGATCTACTAGATCTGCTTCTGAGACGATCGGCAACGGGAGGTGAACTGTTTGCCACTTACGGTCTGCCGGTGCGCTCCGTCCCTGCCTGCCCGCCTGCTCTATAACGTCGTTGTGCGAGCCCTCGCATGGGTACTCCACAGCTTGGGTGAGTCTCTTGCTCGCTCTAACCAGTGGGTGAGTCTCCTGCCAAAGTTTTCACTCGCGGGACCTGGTTACCTCCGTTGCCAGCCCCAAAAGTGTCAGTGGTTACACTTGCTGGCTAACGTGCTGGATCATTAGAAACGAGGGCTAGGTGTGTCAGTGCTAACCTGTGGCTGCCTCCCACCCTCCTTCCCAATGCCATCTACAACCGTATTGCTGGCCTAGTCCTTGAGCGCTGCCTGGTAGGCTGGTTTCCCCGCGGGCCGTGTTGGTGCACAGGACAATGTGCACCACACCCATGGCCCTGAACCATTCATTGCCACGTCTCCACAGCCTGCGAAAAAGAATTGCTCTTTTGATCCCGTGAGGGAAATTTGGTCTCTGCATTTAACCCAATGGTGAATTAGTGAAACACTCAGAACACAGTGATGCTGAGGCACACAGTGAGGTGAAGCACACACTTAAACCCGATGCAGTGAGCTGCCCGCAACAGCAGCGCTCAGGGAGCAGTGAGGGGTTAGGTGCCTTGCTCAAGGGCACTTCAGCCATCCGGACTGGTCGGGGTTCGAACCGGCTACCCTCCGGTTACAAGTCCGAAGCCCTAACCAGTAGGCCGCGGCTGCCCCTGGTATTCTGCGTCGTCACCCTAAATACATCCACGGGGGCTCTCGTAGGAAGTTTACCCGCTGTCCTCACCCCCAACAACATTGACTCTCTCTGGAGCCGGACTCAGAACTTAAAACGGAACGTTGTGCGCCCTGCGGACACCAACAATCTCTGACCCATTCCGTTAACGAAAGTCACTCAAAAATAATCCCCACTGCAAAGACGGCATCCTTTGCTTTACTCAACGTACGCTCTCTCAACAACAAGGCACCTTTCATTAATGATGTAGTTACTGATATGGGTATTGACTTTATGTGCTTAACTGAAACCTGGCAGGTACCAAATGAATTTATCACACTTAATGAAGCCATCCCACCTGGGTATGAATTTATTGATGAACAACGCTTGACTGGGCGTGGGGGAGGACTTGCAGTCCTTTATCGTTCATGTTTTAAGGTTGTGAGTGGGCCCCTGCAGGATTTCTCATCCTTTGAATCTCTTGCTTAAAAAATTGAAATTGAAGGCTGCTGGTCGTCAAATTGAACGTCTCAGCAAAAAAACTGGTCTAACAGTCCACATGCAGGCATATAAAGACCATGTCTTGGCCTACAAGGAGGCTCTTAACGAAGCCACATCCATGCACTATACCACCGTTATTGCTAGAGGAAAGGGAAACGCTAGAGCCCTCTTTTCCCCCTTACCCCCTCAACTGATATCTGCTGTGAGTTTCTTATTTTTTTCCAAAACAAAATCAGTACCATATACAGCCAGCTTCAATCACTCCCTGCTGCGTCTGCACTGAGTGATGTACCCACTACCCTTGTATGACCAGCACAGTCTTTCTCTGCTTTTGAACCGGTGGATGAGCATTTTGTCCATGACCTTGCCACTAAGGCTAAGTCCACTACCTGCCTCTTGGACCCCATGCCTACCCCACTGGTCAAAAACTGCCTGCCATCTCTATGCCCTCTCCTTGTTCACATAATAAATTCATCTCTTCTGACTGGATCTGTCCCATGCTCACTCAAAACTGCAGCTATCACCTCAGTACTCAGTACTGGTGCACCTGCTGATGATCTCAATAACTACCGTCCTATCTCCAACCTCCCATTCATAGCCAAACTCCTTGAGCGTACTGTCTCCTCACAAATTCAACAACATCTGACACACCATAGCTTATGGGAAGTGTTTCAGTCTGGTTTCAGGGCTCAGCATAGCACTGAGACGGCACTGGTCAAGGTCATAAACGACCTTCTCATTGCTGCTGACACAGACCATGTCAGCCTTCTCCCGCTGCTGGACCTCACAGCTGCCTTCGATACGGTCTGTCATAACACACTGCTCACCCGGCTGGAAACACTTTTTGGTATCACTGGCACTCCACTCATCTGGTTTAGGTCATATCTCACAGCTAGGGAACAGTTTGTCTCCATAGGCTATTTCAGGTCCCCCAGCTCACCCCTCTCACATGGTGTTCCCCAGGGTTCTTTCCTAGGTCCCCTGCTCTTCGTCATGTACATCCTTCCCCTTGGTCACATCTTACGTCAGCATGGTTTAAACTTTCACTGCTATGCTGACGACACACAGATTTATATACATAGTAAGCGCTCCAACTCACTCCCCCCCTCCAATCTGGTCACCTGCCTTAATGCCATCAGCAACTGGATGACACAGAACTTTCTCAAACTAAACCATAACAAAACAGAAGCCATTCTCATTGCCACACCAGCCATGTTGAAAAAGCTCAAACACTCTGTTATCCATCCCCGGCTTTTTCACCACCACCACCTCTGAAGTTAAAAACCTTGGTGTCATTATAGATTCCACCCTCTCATTTATAGTCACGTAAAAAAACATCACCAAAACAGCTTTCCTTCACCTTAAAAACATTTCCAAACTCCGCCCCTCACTTAACCCCACTACTGCTGAGACTCTCATTCATGCCTTCATATCCTCCAGATTAGACTACTGTAATGCCCTTCTCTTTGGTGTCTCAGCAAAGTTACGAAACAGACTACAATACGTACAAAATTCCGCTGCAAGAGTTCTCAGTCGCACTAGGCCCTGGCAACTCATCATTCCCATCCTTCACCATCCTTCACCAACTACACTGGCTCCCTGTGCAATACCGTATTCAATTTAAAATCATTCTCCTCGCTTTCAAAGCACAACATACTCTTGCACCATCTTTCTAACCTCCTGACCCCCTACCAACCGACCCGCACCTTAGGCTCCACTGAAGCCCACCTCCTTTCCACCCCCAATGCACACCTCCGCACCATGGGTGACGGGGCATTTAGCGTGGCCGGTCCGAAACTCTGGAACTCCCTCCCACTTGCACTGCGTCAATGCACTTCACTGTTAACTTTCAAACCTCTACTCAAAACCCACCTATTCACCCTGGCTTTTCCCTCCAAGCCCTAACGCCTCCTACCCTGATCTTGACCAGTGCCGACCAACGCACCCCCCCCCCCCCCCCCTTCCCTCTCCTATTCCATGTATCTTTTACTGCTGTTTCACTTATTATCTAGTTGTTTTTTGTTTTGTTTTTGTTTTTTCTCTCTATAGTGTGTTGTCTTGTTTTACCTTACTGTACAGTGTCCTTGGGTGACATGAAAGGCGCTTGAAATAAAATGTATTATTATTACTATGTCGCTCCTTTGTCCCTTCGGAATGCCAACCCACGATAGGAATCGATGGATCGAGGGGTGCGGTGAATCCAACCTTTCCGGATGCGCGGAGTAAACCTGTTTGACGGAACACGCCTGCCTTTGTTTGCTCAAGAGCGGCATTTCACACGGGCATCTGGGCGTTCAAAGCGCAGCACTCGAAATGAAAATAATTACCATTGTACTTTTCATTAGTAGTTAAATAGAAGTATATTAGTATAAGTATAAGTATTAGTATAAGTATAGTACACTAGTACTATACTTATACACTTATATATTAAGTATAGTAGACTACTATACTTCTGCTTCTATCACTCTAATTCATTGGACAATCGCTTCATGTGATATGACATGTAAAGTAGAGTAAAATCTGCTCTGATGGAAACCCATTCCATACCTAATTCCGTGCTCACCACGCTCAGCCTTTTGTGCAAACTATGAGCTCTGCTCTGCCCTTGCTGGGTGCCACCTTTTGTTTGTGCATTTGTTTGATGACACACTTCCTGGATTCCTTTGCCCCGCCCCGCCCCCCCCCCAGGTACGGGTACTTCGGCCAGGACAAGCCGGAGGCGGTGCGGCTCATGTTCTGCCTGGTGTCGGGCTGCCTGACGGACGGACGGGTGGTCCTCTCGGCGTCCGGTGAGGAGATGGTCCAAGTGAACGCCAGGGACATCATGGGCCTCCGCATTCTGAAGAGGGAAGGGGTGGAGGCACGTTGGCAAACCACCACACACACACACACACACACACACACTCCCCTCAGTGAATGCGTCAAGTGAATGCCAGCTGATTCATCCCTTTTCTCACGCTTCGAGATCCGAGGCTCTGATATCCACTCGTGTGGTCTGCAGTTGCCAAGGCGTGTTATACCCCACGTGGCACAATGGAAACGTCAGTCACTTAACGTCAAATCGTTGCGCTGCTCCACCTTCACCACCAGGTGGTGCTGCTGGTGTCTGAAGAGGACGACATCTCCCAGACGCTGTCCACCACGGTGGCGAAGAAGACGGGCTGCGAGGTCAAGTGTCTGGGCACCGATCCCCTGGAGGAGGTCAAGCGGTGGATCGAGAAGCGGGGAATGGACTGGAAGGTGGTGGCGTTCATGGGTACGGGAAAAAAGATTCCTTATTTTTTTGTCATCTTTGCACCTTAAATGTAGATCCAAATGAAATGCTTGACGCTTGTTCCGGTGACTTTCTTACTGTTTTAGCAGCAATTAAATGTTTCACCTTCTTATGACGAATGTACTCTTTGTGAGTCCCTTTCGATAAAAGCGTCTGCTAAACGCCCTAAATGTAAATGTAATACAAATGGTGAAACTTTCACAGAAAGTGCGTCTCTCGTAGATGAATAGGCAGCATTGGGTCTTTT
Source organism: Urophycis tenuis (assembly GCA_036785325.1). NCBI lineage: Eukaryota > Metazoa > Chordata > Actinopteri > Gadiformes > Phycidae > Urophycis > Urophycis tenuis. The sequence continues at coordinate 3,791,381 of JAXIVH010000022.1, read as the reverse complement.
TCTGAAAAGTAATTTCTCAACAAGACTCGCGACCGTTCGACTGCTTTCCCAGGCCTCGTCGAGTCTCAAGACGGGACTCCATCCTCCTGAGTGTGTCGCCCCCCCAGGGCTGTAGTGCTAGGAGTCTGGGTCTTGGACTCGAGTCCGGACTCGAGTCCGGACTCAAGTTTTTTTTTTTTTTTTCTATGGTCTCGGACATGTGTCGGACTCGCTGGTATTTGGAATTGGGACTTGTCTCGGTCTCTGCCACTGGTCTTGCCAAATATGGCTTTTGGTCTCGACTGAGTCTAGGTGTCTTTGTTATGTTTAGAACACTGGCCACTTGATAACCAATCACACATAGCTACACCCTGCTAACGTAACGTTATCGTCATTCATTTTCATTGATTCAAACACACTGACAAACCAAGATGTCCGCCAATACTGCCATAATAAAATAAATTAAATACAGTATATATATATATATATAAAGAATCAAAACTTCAAGCTGGGCTTAATGCTTAATGTTTTCTGGTCAAAGTCCAATTCGACAACCAATTCAATACACAACAGACTCTAAATGTGTGATATATATATATATGTGTGAAATATAATATGGAATATTTTATATATATTTCATGCATTTAATATATATTTCATGCACTTGTTTTTTCAAATATTATTGGACTCGGTCTTGTCTTGGACTCGACAACGGTGGTTCTTGACTCCAGCCCTGTCGCCCCCCTCCCCCTCCCCCGCTCCTCCTTCCTCTTCCTCAGGCTTCGACGAGCCCGACGTGGAGTGTCTGAAGAGGGCGGGGCTCAGCGCTGCGCCTCAGGACGCGCCGGCCGCCGCCGCCAACGCCGCCAAGTACACGTGTCACACGCGCGGGGGGCGGGGCGCCGTCAGGGAGTTCGCCGAGCACATCCTCCTGCTGCGGAGGAAGGCCGAGTCTCAGATGGAGCAGGACAGGATCCACCGCAAACACTTCTGACACGGACGCTCTGTGCAAAGGGGGAAAACGGTACAATGGGACAAGTACAAAGGATTGTATTGTTTGTTTGTTTGTTTTTAACTGAAAGTTTGTTCAGTGAAGGATCTTATATGTAATTGTACGTAATTTTTTAATGTAGGTTTACATGCATGTTTAGGGTTTGAACAACATGCGGCGCATGGCTTTGATTGTCCGTGTGCGTGTGTGTGTTTATGTGTGTGCATGTGTATGTGTATGCGTGTGTGTGTGTGGGTTATCCTAAGCAAACCAACAATCCACTTTGAAAATGCTGGCATTTGGAGTCAGCATCTTCAGTTTATTGTTGTTCTTGTGCCTTTTACCAATTGTTTGTGATGGTTGACTGCTTTATGAGAAGCAAGCAGTGTTATTTTCTGTGATCTGAGTTCTGTCTGGTGATCTTGTGTCTCACCTTCTGTCACTTCATGCTTTCACACAAGGTTGTGTCATCTCAACTGCGCCCAATGCAATCAAAAGTAAAAGACAATATATTTATCTGTATTTTATTCAGCTGTTTCTGCTACAGTGAATGCTCTCTACTGCTGGTTTGAAGACCAGAATGAGTATTTTAACAGAATATGCTTAGTCTACTAATTTATTGGCAAAGATTACATTTTTGGTTATTCTACAGAGAATTCCCCCAATGATCATATGGTGGTAGTCACTGAATAAAAAAAAAAAAATAAAAAAAAAAAAGTTGTATTGTTACGTTTAATTCTTTAGCATCTTCCTGTTAGCAGGTTAGCAGGTTGATCAGTTCAGCCTACTTCACTTGGACCAAACCAAAGCTTCCTAAATGCTGCCTGTGACCTCTGGTCAGCTCTGGGCTAGCAGGCACTTTAAGAAGGAAACATTGTCAGCATTAGTTACTTAGACCCAAGATGATCAGAAAATATGGTTCAGATTGAAATATCCTGAAGTTTCCTTTGACCTTAGCTGGCTCTTACACCAAAGTCAGTGGTAGCACATTTGATTACAGGTGTAATGTGTTTCCTGAACAATGCAAATAAACTCTTCTGGGTGACTGCTCGCTTTCTATTCAGTAATGCGCAGTATCTATATGATGCCACTAGAGGGCAATGTAGTGTTAAAGATGACGTGGACGAACATTGCTGTCGTTCTATCCTTTCACTCGCCACCAATAATTTACATTTACATTTAGGGCATTTAGCAGACGCTTTTATCCAAAGCGACTTACAAAGAGTACATTTGTCATAAGAAGGTGAAACATTTCATTGCTGCTAATACAGTAAGAAAGCCACCAGAACAAGTTTCAAGCATTTCAATTGCTAGATTGACCTAGTATACAACATCTCTGACTAAGTGCCAAGTTACAAAGAGCGCTCAAAGTGCCAAATTACAAAGAGCGATTTAAGTGCCAAGACGTACAACAAATAAGAGCATGAGGGTAGGATTATGCAGGGTTCAGGTGAACTCTGAACAAGTGGGTCTTGAGTCTCTTCCGAAAGAGTGAGGGGAGTGACTCCGTAGTCCTGACATTGGCAGGGAGCTCGTTCCACCACTGTGGTGCCAAGACGGAGAAGAGTTGAGATGTCGCCATCCAACCTTTTCCTCCTTTTAGTGATGGAGGTACCAGTCGACCAGCTGAGGTGGTTGAGCGGAGTGCTTGAGCAGGGGCATGGGGTTTCACTTTGTAGGCCAGTAGCATCATCTTGGAAGAGGAGGGTCAGATGGGAGAATTTGTTTGGTTGAACACAAGGCGTGATGCAGCGTTTTGGATCCGCTGCAAAGGTTTAATCGCGGATGCAGGGAGTCCAGCTAAGAGCAAGTTGCAGTAGTCGAGGCGGGAGATGACAAGTGCTTGGGTCAGGAGCTGTGTCGTTTCCCTCGTGAGGAAAGGCCGGTCCCTGTGGATGTTGTAGAGAGCAAATCTACAGAAGCGGGTCACTGCAGTGATGTTTGCAGTGCAGGACAGTTGGTTGTCGAGTATTATGCCATGGTTCCTTGCAGTCGGTTGAGCTTGAGTTGATGTGCAGTTGTCCAAGAGCTGATGTCTGCCAAGCATTCTGAGATGCGTGTTGCAATCAGAGTGTCTTAGGGGGGGAAGGAGCGGAACAGTTGGGTGTCGTCCACATAACAGTGATAGGAGAAGCCGTGTGATGTGATTACAGAGCCTAGAGATTTGGTATATAGGGAGAATAGAAGCGGTCCTAATACTGAGCCTTGAGGGAAACCAGTGTTTAGCGAGTGGGGTTTGGACAGGGAGCCGTTCCATGTGACCCGATAAGTGCGATCCATAAGGTAAGATGTGAACCAGGCTAGCGCGGTGTCTGTAATGCCGAGGTCAGCGAGGGTGGTGAGGAGGGTCTGGTGGTTCACGGTGTCGAACACCGCAGAGAGATCGAGGAGAACAAGCACCGATGAGAGGGAAGAGGCTTTGGCGGCACGAAGGGATTTGGTCACCGTCAGGAGGGCCGTCTCTGTAGAGTGCGCAGTCTTAAAGCCTGACTGATGGGGATCAAGCAAGTTGTTTTCTGAGAGGTCGGAGGACAGTTGCTTAGAGACTGCATGTTCCAGGGTTTTAGAAAGGAATGATAGCAGAGATACCGGTCTGTAATATGTTCAATAGTTCACAAACCTTGTATTCAAAACTTTCACACAAAATCACAGTGCAAATAATAATGAATAATTGTATTATTTAGTTCAGTGTCTAATTCAGTGTTCTGTTCAGCAAGTCTCATGCTTATATTTTGATCAACATGTTTCAATATTTAATAGGCTATATTTTATGCTCTCCATTTTCTTCACTCTAGATTTTTTATTCTCTCCAATTTTCTTCACCTCCTTCTTGGGATTATTCATTCTCTGCATCATCTTTATTCACCTCTTTTTGGGGGGATTATTAAAATATCATCAGCCCATCAATCACACAGGCCCTTTTTGCTAAATATGGATCTACTAGTCTACTGATTCTTAATTTATGCCATATCTAAAAGGAAACAGCTGTTCACATTAAATATACAAATCTGGGGCCAGCCATGGGCCCCATTAGGAGCGTGTTAAAAGCAAGAAGCATTCAAGGGTCTTAAAAAATCGACCCAGTCTGTTGTGGTAACCAGGGAGGAGGTTGGGGATGCGGTGTGGCGATGAGGGTCCACCTGCTTATCCGATTGGCCAACCTTGAGCTCTGATTACCACAAAGCTGTCCCACAATTCCTTTGGGCAGACCTGAGAAACTTGGGCAGAAGTTTCTTATCTATCTTTAAAAAAACCCCCGCAATGGTAGGAAATTGCCAACGCAAGTGTTTGGTGGCTGGTTTAAGGGAGTCTAGTTTTTCCTCCAAATCCCTTTGCTGTAACCTTCCGTTCTTGTCATTAATATTGATTTAAGTGAATAGTCTCTTATCTTATCAGGGCGAGAATAAATAAGGGTAAAATGACACCAAATAAATCACTTCAGTGTGTTATTGTTGTTCCTTTTTTATGTTGCCTTATCATCTCCAAGTGGTGATGTAAAATGTGATCATAACGGGCCAGCAACTCCAATGTGCCAAGAAATTTCCTATTATGGACATCAACTACTGTAAGTCAGTAGGAATGCCTCTGAAAGTCATGTTTCTTGATGCCAAATGAAGGGTCCCATCTAAAAGCCTCTCCAGAAGCAGTCTGTTCTTTTCTGTTTCACTTTGCATCTGTTTCTGAAGGTGACCATCAACTCCACTGGCTGTCAAAAGTGAGTGCTGGAGGTTTATCCATTTCAAAAAGCACTGTTTATGGGCATGCCTGTCTTGTGCTCTGGTAATTTTTTGTACATGTTGTGCAATTTAATGTGCACTAGTTTATATCCATCCTTGCTGTTCAGGGCACTTTTGGATGACTTTGACAGCTCATGAGAGAACAGTAGGCATGAGATGCAATAAAGAGCCTTGGCACTCTCATTCTGAATAAGCCAATGTATTCTGATTTTCTCACGGCCATTAGCTGAATTGAAGATGCATGGGACATGGTCTCCCCTCCATATCTTTAGGTGGCAATTTGCTTGTATTTTCAGCATCTTTACTTGCCAGTGCACGTACTATTATTTCTCTCTGTTGCTCGGTTAACATCTCTGGCCATAATCCTGGCTCCTCTGGAAAGAACTATTCTGCTACGCCCTGACTGTTTATCATTTCCTCTTCTGTCCTCTCTCCATCCTCCTCTGCTGAATGCAACCTTCATGTTTGCTGCCTTCTTCTCTTCATTCATCACATCCATCATCCTCCATCACATCTTCTCTATCTACAACATCAGGCTCCTCTATAGGAGCATGACGTATATAATTAACATTAGCCTCTTATCTCAATTATTGCCTAATACACTAACCACCAGCACCCTGTTGCTACATGTTCATTCAAGTCAAAAGCTCACCTTGTCTCAAGTCTGCATCAGTGGAGAATGAGGGGGTTGTTACTGCTGGTCCACTTTCTGTGACAGTTTATGGAACGTGTTTCCCAAATTAAGTTTTACCAGCTGGCAGCTAGCCATTGTGTAATGTCATGACGTTTGGGGCTAACTAGCCTATATGCCATAGGTTATTATTTATCATGTAGCCTAATAACGGCTTAGTGTTAATTTTATATTTGCTTGCTCCTAATCAGTAGCCTGCTGTTGCAGTATTAGCTGCCTCTTATCTCAAGTATTGCCTAATACACTAACCACCCTGTTGCTTTATTCATCCTTGACCTTAACCAAGGCCTCATGTTGAAGTGTAGCCTATTGTCTGCTCTTGCTTTGGGTTGTCCCTGTTCGTTTTAGCAACGATAACGGAGCTAAGGGCAGTGAAGAATGGGCTTTCATCTTGTGTGTTTATACGTTTGTGTTCACCTTTCTTTGAAAAGAAGCTTGTCAGAACCCTTAATTTTATCTTCTCTCCCTGTCTTTCTTCTCCTTTCTCTTCTGAGAGCCAGACTTCAATGTATTTAATGGTGATATTGCCGCATCTCCATCCAGATAAAAACGTCTCACCGTAAGCAAGGTGCGATTCGCGGGGAAATCAAGTGTGTGGACCGAACTATTTTGAACTTTTTGCAAGGGGTGTTCACAGAGTAGTCACAGCAGTCTTTACTTTTTCGTAATACAATAATACACCAATTTATCAAACTAATACGCTAAGATTGCATTTAGATCGATATTCATCATGAAATGTAGTTAGTAGAAAAAACTATTCTAAACTTCCCATGGGCCCCCCTCTGCCTTGCCCCCCCCCCTCCCCAAGGCTTTCCAACTGATACCCCCAGTCCGTCGGCCCTGCCCCCACCAGTCAAATCAACTGGGGCCGTATCACTCATCCTCTGGGATTCATCTCCTTATGAACAAAAGTTACCACAATGCAGCTTTTATGAGCTGGCTTTAAAGGTGCCATCAATGGTGGCTTCTCCTGTGTTGTTTTCATAATCTTTGGGGGTTGAGGGCGGGGTTATCGTGGTGGTGTTTTTCCTGGTGCAGTCGAGCAGTGAGATTACATGACATTCATACAATAGGGAAGGGGGCGGGGACATGATGCTATCTGCCCTTCGCGGCTAAGGACTATGCTAAAGGCTCACAATGGTGTCGGCGGTTCCGTGGGCTTTATACTTGACCTTCTCGACAGATTCTTGATACATCTTGTTGTAACTAAACCAAATATTATATTTTATCACGTATAGCTTTGTTGTTGTTAAATAGATAAAGTTGCTGGATAAAAATGTGTTCTGGCTCTGTGAGAAAGATAAAACATACATTAAACTAAAGAGTACAATTTAATAGAAGGGTGGACAGGATATAGGATGTATCTGAAGAATCAGTGGTGTGTGCGTGGTTCGGGTCGAAGTGTGCAGTGGGGGGGATAGAGTCGTCGCCCCCCCAAGCCCCGCCCACCGGCCGCCCTCTGACATTGACCAATGAGAAGGGCCGTCTCAACACGTTATCTCCATGATTCATTGAACTTCCATGACAACAAGCAAACAAAAGCCCGCAACAGCGCATCTTAACAACACGCCACACGTTATCATCGAGTCTCAATACTGTACTGACGCAATGTGCTGCAGCTGCTGAGAGGGGATCCGCAACGTCGCTATAACACAACATTTACGCAGTCACTAAATGCACGCACACCCGCCTTGTTGTGTGCGAGAGAAACTCTGCATCCCTGTTGCCAAATATCGATTTCGGGGCCATTTGTTTCACAGGCGTCTCCAATGTGACTCCTCTTTGCATGCCTAATGAACTGCACCTCCTCTTCCCTGTCCGTCTTGTGTTAATCTCAACCCGTACGCGTTCAACAGAGGGAGAGGAGAGAGAGAGAGTCAGTGAGCAACAGAGCGAGATAATAATACGTATAATAACAGTCTAAAACAATAATAACAGAATAACCTTTATTTTACATGGCACGATTCATATCAATACATCTCAGGTTAAAACAAGTACGAGTCAATAATAACAATGATCAGCCGCGGCCTACTGGTTAGGGCTTCGGACTTGTAACCGGATGGTTGCTGGCTCGAACCCGACCAGTACGAACGGCTGAGCGGCCCTTGAGCAAGGCACCTAACTCCTCACTGCTCCCTGAGCGCCGCTGTTGCAGGCAGCTCACTGCCTCGGGATTAGTGTGTGTTTCACCTCACTGTGTGCCTCACCATCACTGTGTGCTGAGTGTATTCCACTAATTCACGATTGGGTTAAATGCAGAGACCAAATTTCCCTCACGGGATCAAAAGAGTAATTCTTCTTCTTCTTCTGATCCAAAAATAAAGTACAATTAATGCAACATTAAAAACTAAACTAAATGAAAGAGAAAGCGGCTATAGATGGAGGCTGGCGTATAGGAAGGCTGATCAGCTGCTCCCCTGGCCGTGGTTTAAAGCTTCTCTGTGAAGGTGTGTTCTGAGGCGTGTGTTTTGAACCTCCACATTTCCACTTCCCCACGTGTCTGCGTGTGAGTCATCGCCCCGTCGCTTGGCAACGCTTGGGAGGCTTTGTGGCCAAACGCGCAGCAGTGCGCGGGACGGGGAGTAGGCCTTGACCTGTTGTGGTACCGCACGCTCCGAGATGATGTATGCGGACAAAGTCATGGAGGGCTTTGAGAAGTAACAGCAGTGCTCTGAATTGAATTGAATTGTAAATAAAAACCAACAGCAGTGTTCTGAATTGAGTTGGAAATAAAAACCAACAGCAGTGTTCTGAATTTAACTGTTAATAAAAACTAACAGCAGTGGTCTGAATTGAATTTTAAATAAAAACCAACAGTCTTCTGAATTGAATCGTGAATAAAATCAGCAGGATGTTAAATTGAATTCTAAAAACAATCCCAGCAGGTTTCTGAATTTGATTCAAAATAAAAATGTATAGGATTCTGAATTGAATTCTAAATAAAACCTACAGCAGGATTCTGAATTGAATTCTGAATAAAAATGTACAGGGTTCTGAATCGAATTCTAAATGAAAACCAGCAGCAGGGTTTTGATTGGATTTGAAATAAAAACTAACAGGGCATTTTAGAGAGCCATTACAGGCTTTAACGTGTTCCCGTTTCCTTGTCCTGCTCAAGATTCTGGCTGCAGAATGTGTGAACATGCGGACGTTGGTCTCTGAAGGGTTCGGGAGCCCGTGTAAGCAACGCATTGCGGTAGACAATCCTGG
>JAXIVH010000022.1:3772773-3780273 GCA_036785325.1 Urophycis tenuis | reverse complement strand
CCCTCTATAAACACCACCAGGTCCTAACTGGTCCCTCTATATACACCACCAGGTCCTAACTGGTCCCTCTATATACACCACCAGGTCCTAACTGTGAGTCATGATGATGAGTTACCACATGGGGCCTCCTATCTGGATGTTAAATAATCATTTGGATTCTGATTTACGGCATGCGCTTGCCCCGTTCAGCGGCGCAAAATAATCTTATTTTAACAATCACCATTCGTTTTGATAAAAAACCTTTCATCACATGGCCGCCGTTCAGGTTGAGTTCAACGCAGTTCAACGTGGGCTGCCCTCCAACGCCACGCTCCCTCCGGAGGTTCTGGAAGACCCGCGGTGAGCGACCCGCTGGGGTCAGATCTCTCGGCGAAGACGCGCTCTCTCTCTCTCTCCATCGGACCCTCGGGCGCCGATCGCTCAGCGCGATCGCCCCCCTCCTCCGGCCCAACCAGCTGGACTAAACCATGCGCATCATGGGGCTCGATCGCCACCGCCGCCAGCCCCCCCCCTCCTGCTGCTCTGCTGCAGTGCTGCCGGCGGCGGCTCGGGATTTATGTTGAGGGCGCGAGCGCTGAGGACAGCCGGGGGGGGGGGGGGGGGGGGGGGGGGGGGACGCTGAAACAATTCAGACGGAGATTTTCCCCCGGGCGTAGCAGAGAGGGTCGACGACACATCATTGCGGGGGAGGGGGGTGATGAGCAGTGAGCCGTGTACCCCGCCCCCCCCCCCCCAATGTCAGATGGGCTGGCGTCCAGCACAAGCTAATGGCTGACCGGTTAGGGCAGCAGCGCTCCAGAGGCTAAGTGACATTTCTGCGTGTCCAGAACGTCTGGTGAGGTCCACGGGACTCCAGGTGGCGGCAAATCAGGCCGCGCCTCCGCGTGCACAGATGTTCCAGGGAACACCTTTGTGTTAGCGAACGTTCAATCGGGGAGACGACGTTCACCTTCGCGAGTCTCATCGCGCTGTGTCTGGGTTCTGGATTCCCATGCAGACATCGCAGGCCCCGCCCCTTCAACTCTCAACCAATCAGGACCTCGTGAATTAGCAGTGATCAGCCAATGCGCAGGGCTATATCTTCATGTCTCATTTGCGCTCGTCTCTGTTGTTTTCATTGAGACTCGTTGCAGCTCACCTCCACCCCCATCACCTCCAGGACTAAGCTCCACCCATCGATAGGCGGAGGCCAATCGATGGGTGGAGGCCCATCGATGGGTGGAGCCTCCTCCAGTGCCTCCTCCAGTGCTGAAGGAGCTCCATCCATAGTCACACCACCTCCAGTGTCTGGACACCATCGAGGGGAATTCATCTCCAGAAGCACTCTGTGGAGCCATCGTCCACAAATGTGAGGTTAATAAATGTTGGGGTTCATGTTAAATACTAGCCTTTCCTCGTCAAAGTCCCTCTGTGTTTTGCCCTGCCGTCCATAAAACCTGCTCATGGCAATGGTTGACCCTTGCTCCATATTTACAAGACCGCGGCCATATTTGGAAATCAATCTCTGCCCAGCCGAGGGCAGAGATTGACCCTGTGACCCGGGGAAGGCAGGTTCAAAACACGTTGGTGTGATCCAGAAACAAAATGTTCGTCACACGCCATTGACGACCATTTGTATATATGTTTCTCCCTGAAATGAGTTCCCACAGGGGGACAGCTGAAGGGACACAGACTCTCTGTGCGTTAACATGACATGGACGTAGCCTCTAAACACGGGCGACTCAAAGACCTGAGACACAAACACGCATGACTACCTTGAGCTTCAGGCGACTGTAGTGCTGTAGTGTCCAGACTGTTGTCCTGAAAGACACGAGCCTAATGAGGCAAGCAAAACGGCCAGTGCTAATGGGAGGCGTGTAGGGGTCAGGGATCAATTGATGCAGCACTCATGCTATATAACTTGCTGTAACATTTCACCTTGTTAGCATGACCGCGGCGTGCTCACAGGTCCAGATATGAAATTATTATCTCATTAACTGTTCAGTTAGTCGACCTTGGAAGAGAGAGACGCGGTGTTGTTTGAGTAAGTTTGGCTTGTAATTGTCTAAGTTGAGCTCTTTGTCCTCGATGTTTTGGGGTCCCCGTGGTTTGTGACTGTGAGTTTGTGGGTTTTTGGGTGTGTGTGTGTGTGGTGGTGCTGATTGCTTGGTCAGGAGGAAGCTGATAAATATATGAACCGTCTCAGCAGAGATTGTCTGTCGTGTTGTTTTACAAATGTATTCTGTTCAATTTACGTTGTCTTGAGAAGAACCTCGCCATTGGTTACATTTCCTGCTCTATTTACAAAAATGCTATTCAATGCATCTCCATAAGAATCAGTCCAGAATATACACCCTATATATATCGAATAATGTAGACGTTTTCTCATCTGAAAATGCGAGGCAGGCGAAATGTAACACTGGGTGAAAAAAACACCATTATGCAATCGTAACAGTGCACAACAACTGTGTGTGTGTGTGTGTGTGTGTGTGTGTTTGTGCGTGTGTGCATTTGTGTGCGTGTGCCTGGGTGCGTGTATTTGTGTGTGTGCGTGCGTGCGCCCGCGTGACACTGACTACACATTACACGTCTGTGGAGACGCGGCACCAACACTCACTCACACGTTGTCAACACGCGTCTCCGCCACTGACCCCCCCGAGCCGAGAGACGCGGCGTCGCCAAAATGGAGCTGTCAAGCGGCGGATATTGGGAGTTGACAGCGTATAGCTGGGGGGGACCCCCTTGTCACGCCGGCGAAAAGACCGGAGCCACACTTGGATAAACCCATCCCCACCACACCTGAGAACCTCATCCCTCAAAGCGATCAGAGCTGACGCGACGCTGCGAACTGGACTACGTTGACGGTGTTGTGTTGTGTTTTTTTAAAGTTTTTTTTTTTACTTTAAGCAGAGTGCGTAATGTGGATATCGTGATATTCTTTAGCACCAGATCGGCTTATATACTGTGTGTGCGTGTGCGCGTGTGTGTGCGTGACCTTGGATGCGCAATGATTATCGGGTTGCCTCTGCAAACCTTTCTCTCCTGCTCAAGATAAAGAAGAGAAAATAAATGTGTTCCCAGGTTTTGTAGTCATCTGCCAGTCATAGCCACAGCAAACAGAGAAATACCAATTATATCAGACATTTTCCCTCCGCCTTTGCTACCACAATGGGATTACGCCGCGTGTTTGTGTGCGTCCAGACTGGTTCCTGTAGGGCCCTTCTCTAAAGTTGGGTGTTGCCGTTCTATGGGGGACTATGAAAACACTTTTTAAAAGTGATGGCACAGTAAATATTTTCAGACAGTTTTGAAAGCAGGAACAATATTGTCTTGTCTGCCGCCAGAAGGGCAGGTTTCTTAAACACCAGGGCTAACTTTTTTAACTGAGAAGAAGAAAACACAAAGAAACCAGAAATTGCCTAAGATATATGCTCAGTATGCACAAACCATAGACTAAAGATGGTGATGTGGGGCTTCAAGGGATCTTGGTCTGGTCTACTTTCCTTGTGGGTGGGGTGCGATGAGTGGGTGCCCATTTGGTTAGCCACTAGGCCTCTGGTCAGCTGGTTAGTCACCAGGCTGCTGATTAGCCACCCAGCTACTGGTTAGCCACCAGGCTACTTGTTAGCCACCAGGCCTCTGGTCATCCATACAGAACATGAATGGTACTTTAGAAGTGTAGGCCCCAAAACATCCTCCACAAAAAATGTCACTCCAGACTCTGGTGAACTATTCCTAGCCGAAATCACCAGATTTGCACTAACGACATTTAAGACCGCCATTTTTTTTTTGTATTGCACCGCATATCTCAGTTTACAAACATAAAGCAACCCACTCCCGGCCATCTGACGAGACAAAACAAAACACCACCAGGGGGAGTAGTTTACACATACTTCTCATTCTCAGCACTCGGTGGCACACTTGTCAATTCACAAAATGGTGAATTGATTACAACAACAAGCCTGACACCAGCACGTTGACCGATATCATGTTCACTCTGAATGTCAAACAAACACTCGTGAACATGATATGATGTCATGGGGTGCGTGACACCCCATGCCATATCTGAATCATCATCATTATAAGTGGTAAAAAGTAATGTACCCGTTCATCTCCAGTACCAACAGATAAATGCCATATTATATGACCTACCTAATCCTAAACCCACAAAGGAAGAGGGAAGAAAACTCAGAGAGAGACGGGCGAGAGAGATCCCTCTTTCCAGGGATGTGTAGGAGAGCAATAGCTGCACAACGGGCAGATAAGGTTATGTAAGAGATGTTCCCTCGAAATAAGTCATCGATAATGATAACACCGAAACATGACGAGGTGTCCACAGTCAGGGGCATGTCGAGGCAACCGAGAGGAGCCGTCGGCAATGAAGAAGTTTGTTCTGCAACACCAAAGTCCTTGAAGAAAAGTATCTGTGACGCCGACGGCAGCGTTAAGGTGAGACGGGGCCAGACGGACAAAGAGCGCGTCCAGAACCCATCTTGTTTCCCGTCAGCAGCTGTACAGACCGGCGCCGGCTATCAGGCCGGTTGGTTTAATCTCAAACGAGAAGTTAAACTCCAGGAGGACATGACTCCTGAACCCCCGGGGGGCCAAATGAGACAAGCGGAGAAATGGGTTTTAAGTTTGGATTTGAATCCGACGACGTTCATCAGCGTTTCCCTGGTTACGGCTGGCAGGCCGCGAGACGGGTCGGACGTCCCACCCCGAGTGGGACGGAACTTTCCGGGATTCATAGGCGGATCTGGATAGGGGGCTGCTCCATGTCAGGGTTTGATAGGACAGGAGCAGCCGCTTGACCTCTGACCTGGTGTTAATCGAAAATACAGTGGAGGGAGGGAGGGAGAGAGAGAAAGAGAGAGAGAGAGAGAGAGAGAGAGAGAGAGAGAGAGAGAGAGAGAGAGAGAGAGAGAGAGAGAGAGAGAGAGAGAGAGAGAGAGAGAGAGAATAGGATCTATGTGGTCAATCTCTGTAGTTCTAGTTAGGACCGAGCAGTGTTCTGCACCAGCCCGGGGGGGGGGAGGCTTGTGTTTCCTCATACAGATTGTTCTGGAGAATACAGGAGAATAATGCGCTGCACTAATCGAGTGGAGACAAGACGGATGAATGTGTGTATGGGGTGTCTCTGTCTGCTGGCGAGGATAACGTCGTTACGTGGTAATGTCTGGAAGATGAGCGCCACGTCGTTCTGGTCGTACCTTTTACGTGTCTGTCACAAAAGAGCGGCTCGGGTCAAAGCAGGAGATGGCGGCGGAATGTTTAACGGCGAGACCTTGCAGAGCCCTGATAAGACGCTTCTGAGAAAGACAGACGGACGCACAGACCAGGGGGGGGGAAATGAAGGGAATGGGCATCTGGTCGTCCAGAGAAAGACCTGGCCGCTGGCTCTCTCTCTCTCACAGTCACTCACTCGCGCAGTCACTCACTCACACTGTCTCAGGATGATCGACTGGCAGCAGTGGTTTGATTTACAGCCGCACGCCAAACAACATCATCTCCGACGACTTCATCGTCACTTCATCACGGGCCTCCGTGCCGATCCCTGTCTCTCTTGCTATTTCTTGGCCTGTGGCGGCTTTTCCCCCAAGCCAACTTGGGTTAAAATATACTCGACTGATCGCTGGGATTTGATTCCTATTGGTAATGGACCGGGCTCTCACGAGTCTGGAACCTCAACTCAACTCCCGAGAGCCAATCAGTGCGCTGGCTTATGGATGGCGGTTTCCCCCTCCTCCAATCACGCGCCCCCCCCAATAACAACACACTTACACTGCATCACATGCCGTCACGCACGTATTCCATTTGTGTGGGATGCCCCCCCCAGAAACCCCTGACTCTGTGAGCCTGTACCATTAATTGCGTTTCATTTGTGGTTTTAATTGGAGGGGGTTAAGGTGTGCACTGCGTCGCATAGTCCTGTAGAGATGTAGGCCCACCACCACCACCTCCACTACCACTACTACCACCACCACCCACCACCTCCACCACCACCACCGCCACTGCCTCCACCTCCTCCACCACCACTACTACCACCACCAGCGCCTTCGACTCCACCACCACCACCTCCACCACCACCGCCTCCACCTCCACCTCCACCACCTCCACCTCCACCACCACCACCACCACCACCACCACCACCACGCTGCTCGGCCTTCCGGGCTTCCAGAGATGTGACAACATCATGATTACCTAATTGTCGTGTCGTTTGTATTTTTCTTATTGATCTTCATCAACGCAATTAAGTCTTGTTTTCTTTGTTTCACCCGCGGATAAACGCGCTGGGTTATGTTTGCCTGGTTGTGTTTGTCATTTTGTTGATGTATGCGAGTGCTTGTTTTTAAAATGTTCAAACGTTAATGGCACCACAACATGTACGCATTACCACTTATAGTCATCGTTGTCTGGATATGCAGGTTTCAAGACAGCAGTTACAAAGTGATCAGCGGGTCGAAGCCGCAAAAAAGCCCCGGGAAGAACGAAAAAAGTTGAAATACCGACAAAGAAATCACAATTAAAAAGCAGCGTGAGCAAAGTAACGACATAACGAAGCTACGCTTTATGGCGGCTTGTAAAAGCCCTGGCTTGTTAAGGTCCCTGTTGCTCCGATAGGCACACACTTCCCTGTAGTTTAGTGGAAAATGTTTGAAATGAAAAATCATGAAAGCGAGCTGTTGTCCAGCACCGCGTGTTCAGTACCTGGCGTGGCCCCCGGGGGACCCCTTTAAAGGCCCCGCGGCCCCCCGACGGCCGGCTGAAACCCCCCCCCCCCGAATGAGACGTGCGTGGGGTCTGTGTGTGTGTGTGTGTGTGTGTGTGTGTGTGTGTGTGGGTGCGGGTGCGGGTGTGGGTGGGTGTGTGTGTGTGTGTATGTGTGTTTGTGGGTGTGTGTGTGTGTGTGTGTGTGTGTGTGCGTGTGTCTATATGTATGTGTGTGTGTGTGTGCGCGTGTGTATGTGTGTGTGTGTGTGCGCGTGTGTGTGCATATGTGTGTGTGTGTGTGTGTGTGTGTGTGTGTGTCTGTGTGTGTGTGTGTGTTTGTGTGTGTATGTGTGTGTGTGTGTGCGCGCGTGTGTTTGTGTGCGTGTGTGTGTGTGTGTATGTGTGTGTCTATGTGTGTGTGTGTGTGTGTGTGTGTGTATGTGTGTGTCTATGTGTGTGTGTGTGTGTGTGTGTGGGTGGGTAATTATAAAAAGTGGTGTGCTGGGCGCTGTGCCGGCCTGACGTGAGTTATTGGGCCGTGTGGTTGAAGAGAGGGATACCTGTCAGCTTCCTGGGGGAAATATGGTTTCATTGGTATTCTGCACCGCAGCTCCTCAGCTCCGCCTCCGGGTTGAGGTTTCCAGGCTCTGATAGCGACGCCGCGGCGGGACACGTTTTCTTACATTCTCCAGCTTAATAAATGAGTTTACCAGAATGGAGGGTGAATGGATTCGCGCTGCAGTGGCGCGGCTAAAGGCGCGCTTGTCTTTCCTCTGTTCTGGTGAACAGGCCCTCTACTGTCAACGGTTC
>JAXIVH010000022.1:3722421-3772573 GCA_036785325.1 Urophycis tenuis | reverse complement strand
GGGTAGCCTCTCACGAAGCCTCTCCCTGTAGCCTTACATCCACAACAAGCCATGGCATACTGTTGTATTTTGGCTCGTCACAGACTTCCTCAGTAAAGCCATGATACACATACCCCGCGACCACTGAATGAGTGAACAGACAGGCCTACACAGCAGGCGTAAAACATGTGTTGTACATCGTCAAACAGTCATCACGTGGCCGGTTATCGGCCGAATCGATGACACATCATAATCACATTCATAACCTCCACCTCCTCCGAAAACAGAACGCTGAGCACGACAGAGGCTAAGCCTTGGAGTTGTGGCTCGTGTTGCAGCACAACACCTCAAGTGATTATGTCATTGTTTTGCGGTCAAGAAACCAACGTCACGCAACTGAACACAGCACAGCCCCTTTTTAAAATCAGACTCCACGCTCAGGCAAAGGCCGACAAAAAAAACCCACAACGTGTTGTTTTCAGAACGCGAAGATCACTTGTGGCTTTTTAACATGGGACGACATGCCCGCATCCCCCTCGCAACACCACCCAACCGGGAGCCAGCAGCCAGCCTCGTATCCGGTCAACCTGACACATTCCTATGACGTTATGGGAGGATAGGGGCATGACCCTGATGAACACCACAACAAATAGCACAATCAATAAATCAATCGGAAAATCAGGCGAACGCGTTACACCATCATTACAACAAAAATAATTTAAAAAAAAACAAACAATTGCGTGTGGATGGGTTTCCACTGGAAGTGCACGCTACATATAATCCTTGTGGGCGCAGGCAGGGCTTGTCATCATCATCATTCGTCATCTTCCTTGCCCCCCTTACCTTTCCGAATGAGATCTTCGATTTCCTGGTCGAACCCGAGCCGGTGGCACCGGCTCCACAGCCCCATGTTGGTGGAGTTGTACTGCCGGCTGCACTCGTCCGCGGCGCTCATGGCGAACAGCTGCCGTCGGTTGCGCGCCAGCAGCTGCAGCCTCTCCTCCGGCCGGCGGTCCACGCGGTCCGTCCGGCCGGCGGCGCGCAGCGGCAGGCTGATGTTGGGGATGTAGATGAAGCCCGGGTCCTTGCGGCGGTTGGAGAAGCTCCGGCACCGCTCGCGGTACCGCCGCGCGTCCGTCTCGTACCAGTGGTCGGAGCATATCGCCACGGCCAGCATCCCCAGGGCGCAGAGGGAGAGGGAGAGCCCGGCGTATAGCAGTAACTTCCCGGCAGCCATTCTTTCTCTCTCGCTCGCTTTCTGCTTTCTGTCAAAGCATCCGCATCAAGCAGCAGCAGCAGCGCCTCATCAACCAAAAAAAAGAAAAAAAAGAAAAAGAAGAAAAAAAAAGAAGACACACACACACAGTCCCTCGGTTGAATGACAGGACGGTCTCCCTCTGCTTCGTCTCCCCGTCTTACTATTCCCCCGCACGCCACAACCAGTCCCGGCGAATTCACTTCACATCACCGCTTGGGTTCGACGGCGATGGATGCATTGTCGGTGTCGTCGTCCGTCGTCGGTCGGTCGTTCGGTCGGCGAAAGACGTATGCGAACAGCCACCCACACCCCCCCGCCGTGTGCGAGGCGTCGGACACCTTGAGTCCGGGCTGTCTTGCTCCGTCTGCAGCGACTGCGCGCTGAGCCGAGGATGGGGGGGGGGGGGGGGGGGGGGGGGGGGGGGGGGGGGAAAGATAGATGCTTATCTTCCTCCAGCGTCTCCGCTGCTGCTGCGTGTTGTCTGGTTAGCGCTGGACAGAGGGGGGGAGGCGGGAGGGGGGAGGAGGAGGGAGACAACACATGTATGCCTACACGTCTGTTTGGACGACTGGATACTCAAATGAATAAACGTATGTTTGATGGTTATCAACGCCCCGCAAAAATAATATGGCATTGGTCTAATGGACAGAGGCGTAGTCCGCCCAGTGACGTCTACCTCGCTGTAATAAAACCAAATGCATGATGGTGAATGAATGCCCGGGGCTATAAACGATAGGCTGCGAGCGGAACGCGCGTTTTTTTATTTATTTTTTTATTTTAATTATCGTGCTTAAGATTAATTCGGCTCTATTTTGGCATGTCACATGATGAAGTGGGCCCTACTCACCATCCGATGTGGACTGCGGGATCTAACCGCAATGTGAGTTCCAAAACATATTTTAATCAAATTAAATCGATAGGATTAAGTCGATTTCAACGTTGTTTGTCCCAATTTTGGGGGCCTATGTTCCTATCAGCGCGGTGCTCAGACTGCAAACAATCTATTAGTGAACAGTCTGAGGGCTCATTAAAGATGCAGTGTTTATTCGCGGTGAGGAGGGCGCCCTACCTGCCTCGACGCTGATTGGTCCGCGCTGTGACGCGCTACAGCGCCCTCTGCGTTGAGGTCACAGGTAGCCACCTAAAAAAATGCATTCAAAATTCTCGAGGTTTAGTCTGTTTCCTGGCGACATGCATTAGAATAAAATAAAAAGCTGTTTTTTTTCCGTCATCTACAGTAAAGAACAAGGCATGACAGATCACAGGTGAAGCCTTTGTGTGTCATGACAGTAAATGATTATTTGAAATGCGTTAACATGTACCATACAGGCTGAGGTCTTTGAACTCACTCAGGGTAATTGTCAGTTGTGCCAGCCGTTGTGAACACGAGAATCAGATAAAATCAAAATGTGATGGGCGCCTACGAGACATGGATACCAAAGATAGCCCATCACCGAAAATCTGGCACAAAGTTTTGCAGTCTTGTCAATAGCTTCGTCAATATTCCTTCTACAGTCGCAAAAATATCCCTGATTAGGTTTTGATATGAGTGTAACGAGTGCAGGCTATAGACACTTAGATTGTAAGATAACTCAATGGCTTGAGCACCATAGGCCTGAAACATTTAATTGAATTAACAAACATATGGTGGAGCCGGCTTCATGCCCACTAACAGTTGTGGCAAGCAAGCGATCTCTTAGGTCTACTCTCCATTAATAACAATGTTTTCATAATTTTAGTGCACCGCTGCCACCCTCATGGTAGTATCCTTCAGGATTCATAATGTGGTTGTGATTATGATTACGGGAAACGCTCACTCTGAGTGTTTCTGCCAAAGGCACAGCGCCACCTCGTGGGCATGGGAAAATCATCTTTCAGCGTCAACTTTACTAGGTTTTGTTTGATCAGTGTTGTGCTTAATTATACACTCACGAAATGTAAGATATAAGGACCCCATCTTGTCAAATATCTCACATTGGCCTATATTTTTCATATATATGATTAACCATCAATAATAAAATTCAACATACTACCGAAAGTATCCTTAGCAAAATAAAAATAAAAATGGACTTGATCCCATGGAGAACCTATCGGTCTACCAATAAAAATATTGCTGCAAAGTGAAGCATTTTAACCGAAATGTAAAGCACAGTAAAACAAGCCGCAGCTATACCACTGATGTGTAGGGAGACCGCGGTCGTTAAATTAATAGGTAGCATTGGATTCTACAATATTCATCAAAAGGAAGAACCGTGTCATCCAAATATACTGTTTCCTTGTATGTAGTGCCCTCTCGTGGCAATGTATTATAGTATCGAAGGTTTCTCAAGTTTTGCTCAAATAAAAACGAGCATTAAGTTTGAAGATATCAGAAAATCACAGTAGTCCTAACAACATAATCACATTGAAATAATGTATAGCCTATTGTATTTATTGTAATGAAGCATAGAAATGAAAACCACTGTAAAGAGTCATATGGATGGCATTTTTAATCAATAACCCTTTTGGATATATCGTTGTTGTTGTTTTTTTTTTTTTTTTTTTTTTTTTTTTTAAATAAAGATATAAATAATAATAATAAATAAAGATATACTGTTATAACCACTAATGCTACGGGGGCACACGAGATTCGATGCGGTAAAGGTACACGGAACCGTTGTACGACCAAATATAACGTAGGAATAATAAAAGAGCCGGACCGTCTAAGACACACGTCACTACGTTGACGGCGACCCGTAAGAGTCACGTACGTAACGTAACCCTCTCAGCCAATCACATGGCTGAACCAGTAGGAATCCTTGAAGGTTAGTCAATGTAAGCTAAACCCATGTTGCTTTTACGACTATGTAGTACTATCTGAATAAAAAGGCGTTATTGACAAAATAATCGGCAAATAAATAAAAATCTCCTTCGCAGACAGGTAATGCTCTCTCCTCTTCAATAATTGTTATCTTCCAGCGTTTTAGTGGTGGAGTTCATTCATTGTTGCATGTGATGCTGCTGATGCGGGTCTACCAATATTTCCACTTTAACCATCAAGATACTAAATTCAATACACTGTTCTTGTTTTTTGTTTTTTTGTTTTTTAGATATGGCTTCCCTATCCAACTACGCTGTACGCATGGCGCGTTTGAGTGCTCGCATCTTTGGAGATGTTGTCCGTCCTACGGACTCCAAGTCCATGAAGGTGGTTCAACTGTTCAAGGATCAGCCAATGGCCCAGAGGAAGGAAGTGTACGACTGGTACCCCCAGCACAAGATCTACTTCGCCATGACCCAAAGGTTACGGTATATGGGACTCTTCAGGTAACAAAATGACTGCACGTCAGTTAGTTGTATATTATACTGATACCGGTTCAATGTCTGTAGGTACTGTTGTAACCCTAACATATGTTCTCAAATAGTATAAAGCCTTAGTGTGAATGCCACGAACTATACACAAGCTCTCGTGTACATATGATGGTTATCTCATAGTCAGGCTTTGGGACAGCTGGTGGAACATGTTTATATTGTGTTTACATTGTATGGGTATGGTAAAGGAGATTGTATTAGTTGTCTTGCAGATGTAATAGTTCCCCTGCTGATTCACATGTCCACTCAGAGTTGTCCATTCGTAGACACAAGTTCATTTAAAGTGACCGGCCATTCGGAAATACTTCAACATACTGAACAGTGCCTTTTTTTTAAAGCCATCACAGAACAAAGGGGGCATTTAGCAGACGCTTTTGTCCAAAGCGACTTACAATCAGTACATTTGTGGGGTTCGACAGGAGGGGGGGGATCAAGGGGATCGAACCGCCGACCCTACGATTAGCGGCCGATCCGCTCTACCCACTGAGCTACTGCCGCCCCAGATCAAGTCAAACATGTCCCCCTCTCTTCACCCAGAGATGAACACGAGGACTTCAAAGAGGAGATGCGGCGCTTGAGGAAACTGCGCGGCAAAGGGAAGCCGGTGAAAGGCGAAGGGAAGAGGGCCAGCAAGAAGAAGTGACCGACCCCCCATCTGGGATCCCAAGGACCACAGAACTCTGTCTCTCTCTCTCTTTGTACCGGACAGTCGGCTGGGCTCACTGCCTCTCGAGCAACGCTGAACTCTCCCTCTGGAGGAGATTCCGGTGTGCTGTGCGATTGCTCAGCCACATTGATAAAACGTATGTCTTGATTGCGTTACATTCTGCACGTGTGGGCCACTACATTCACACAGCATACGGCGGTGTTCATGAATAATAACAATGGGCGCATTTAACATGTTGAATAAACTATATTGCCATGCAGTGTGTTTTGAGACAAAAAATGTAAGGCATGGTTTCTATTATTTAGCAGACACTGTGTAAGGGAATGGCCCAAAAGTGAATTTCATCCAGTGAAATAAAAAAAATGTTTGATTGTTTCTTGAGGCTTCTACAATGAGTTTGATGCTAAATGTTGCACTATTCCACACACATTAAGTTAAATACTAGTATATAATATTGAGATTTCACTATCAAAAAATAGACGATACATATTCTACTGTGTTCCACATAGGCTTAGTAAGACTGATCTATTTAAAATGTTAAAGCTCAGCTTTGACCCACATTTTGTATACTTTTTTTCTCTAACATAAATCGTCAACTGTCTAAAGTGTTTCTTTTATAAAACTCGGAATTCGTCCATTTTAGTGATCAATTATAATATGTTATTTATTCAAGTTTATAGTTGTATTAACTCTTAATAGATTATAGAGATGATGGGACTGTAAAAATGACTAGTAATAATTAATTCTACTGGGGAACCTAGGATAAATGGGGCAAAACATTACTGGAACAAAAAAAAAATTCCACAGCAATTAAAATACTGTAAAAATAAATAAATCAAATAAATTCAACCAAACGCAACACCGTCACACACACCGCTCCAACAAAGTGGACCCACGGCGGCGAGCAGAAGCCATCCCGTTAACCCTCCAAACACCGCGCGTGTGTGTGTGTGTGTGTGTGTCCTGCGTCTCTGTCTCCCCCTCCCGTACAGCTGCCTACGGTTTCTCTCCCCCCCCCCCTTCTATTATTTTCCCAGTCAGTTCCTCGCAGTTTAAAATGGCGGCGTTGAGCAGCGCCGAGTCTCCACCGTCCGTCTTCAACGGAGACGCCATGGACCGCGATCCGGCGGAGAGGCAGCAGCGGGGACTGGACGACCTGAGCGCCGGGCTCGACCCCACCTGCTCGGCGGGGATACCTGGATGTCCGCAGGATGAAGAGGTAGGCGCTGCGAGACGCAATAGGGGGGCCATCGGAGGGGGTAGCGGAGCCGATCACGGGAGGGGAGACGGGGCTCGGAGCTGGAGGTAATTGGATGTAAATCTCCAGGAAACACCGGGCTGTAATATGGATCGTTCGGGGGGTGGGGGTGGTGGTGGGTGGGGGGGTGCATTGCAGGAGGGGGGGGCGAGACGATGCACAAAGATGTGAATGCATTTTTTTTTAATCAAACACTGCGTCTCGCATCTCCCCAGTGTAAGGGTTTCCATCTCGGAACCCCCCTCCACCACCACCACCACCCACCACCACCACCTTTTTAGCAGGACAAAACAGATACCAGGAACCCAAACGGGGATCAATCATTTTGGGTTCTGCGGACCCCCAATGTTTATTTCGGGCCCTGCTTTCATTCCGTCCGCTGCTCTCTCCGCTGTCTTCCTCCAGCGCTCGGCTGCAGCTGCAGCCACACGGACCGTAGCGGGCTCGTCGTGAGCCTTTTAACGCACAGCCCCAACCCGGGCACCGTCGTGTTGACAGAGCCCATGTATCCCGAAATGAAATACATTACGATCCCCCCCCCCCAGCCCCGCCGCGATCACCGAAGCCCCCCCCCCCCCCCCCTCCTAAAGTTGTGTTTTCATTGGGATTCGGTGCCGTCTCCGCTCTCCTAAGGGATGCTGTCATCACCATGGTGGTGGCTAAACTCGAGTCGTGCTGCTGCCTGCCTTTTTTTTTTTTTTTAAAGCTCGAAATCTGCCCCCCTTCTTGCCCGTTTTTTTTTTTAATCTACGTTAACGCAGGCGTTATTGGGGGAGCCCAGTCCCCGACGCGCACTCTCAAGACGCAGGAAGGGGATGAAATCCGTCAGCCGCCTCTGTGGTGGTCGCACACCGACCATGAGATAGCATCGTCCCTAAAAATGTTTAGACCTGCGCATTATCAGTGTGGAACAGGAAAAGGCCTCGTTGACTGACCATTCAATTTAGGTTATTATTGTGCATGTTGACACACAATACCGATCTCCCTGTGTGGTCAACACCATCTTGGGTTGCAATTCTGAGGGCTAGTCTCTCTTCCATAAACGTTCCTGAATGGCATTGCTTGATATGCACTTGAGGTTATTTAAGCAAATGACTGGAAGCTACACGAACACGCAGGTTTAAAAAAAAAAAAGCTTTGAGTTCACACGGCCCCATCTTCGTAGCATACTTGACAAATTGTTGATTCGTGGTATGAAGTCTGTTGTCTCACTTAAAGTTGTGCCACCTGTGCACATGAGAAGGCTTGTCTAGCATTGTGATCGCCGCCGTACGAGCAGATATGCGGTGTTACTGCAGGATCATGGCCAGAGTTGTCTGTGGAGTCTCATCTCTTCTCCTTGCGCTCTCCATTGACTCCTAATGAGTTGTGTCGGTCTGCAACATAGTGCTCCATGTCAGTTACTCGGGCCGCACGTCTGTGCATCGACCGTCCATACATTTCCTGGCAAAATACAGATCCACGGGGTAAAAAAAAAAATCACTTGTTTGTCCGGTCTGTTTGACCTGGTTTTCAATGAGGGGACGAAGGGGTGAAAACGGTGTGTTTTCACGTACCGCGCTTACACATGTTCATGCAACTTGCAAGGTTGGTGCACACCTGAACCTGTCTGGACAGCAGGTCCTGCATCACACACACATGTATATGCATTCACCTCCTCATGACTGTACACACACACACACACACACATGTATATGCATTCACCTCCTCATGACTGTGGTCGTGACTAGGCCGGTCCTAGAGGATTAGACTCTATTGATTTCTATGTAAGGCGTTGGGATGGGGGGGACCCCTCCTAACCCCATGGGGTCAATAAAAAGGACCCCCATATGATGCCCCATGGCCCCCCACCCCCGTCGATGTAATAAAGGTTATTGGGTTACTATTCCCTGTTTGAATGGGTGTAATGAAACATGTTTTCATCAGGATGGCGGCGGCTGATTGCTGTCATCATCTGCCCAATTTTACGACCCTGATATTGGTAATGACACTGTAAAATGGTGTTGCAACCCTAAAATTAGGCTACCGGTCTCTTGGTCTATCGGTGGTGGACGGCGCAAGCTAGCCCCCCGCGCAGAGCTAGCACCCCGCGCAGAGATAGCCCCCCCGTGCAGACCTAGCCCCCCGCCCAGAGATAGCCCCCCACGTAGAGCTAGCCCCCCGCGCAGAGCTAGCACCCGCGCAGAGCTAGCCCCCCGCACAGAGCTAGCACCCGCGCAGAGCTAGCCCCCGCGCAGAGCTCTAGCCGCTGGGAGCTCCACTGACTGTGGGCCACATCACATGCTAATTGTTTTTTTTTTTTTGCCTGTTTCTTTGGCGATATCGTAACAAGCCCTCGCAACTTCCTGGAAACGTGACCGGACGCCGGCCAATGACAGTGAGGCAACCGTGGAACAGTTGACTGTTGTCTTGCGTTCAAGCTGTGACATAACATTTTTTTTTTTTTGTTATAATGAGAGCCTTATAAATGAGGTGCAACCCAGAGGATTAGGCAGATCTGGACGGCCAGCCAGTTGGAGGAATACAAGGAACGATCTGCCTGTTTTGGGGTCTAACTATGTTAGCGCAAAGTAGTTAACGTCTAGCTAGCTTGGATATGTATTTTGTCCCCCACCCCACCCCTGTAAGGTTTTTGATTCTCTTTACAGATCTGGAACATTAAACAGATGATCAAGCTGACTCAGGAGCACTTGGAGGCCCTGTTGGAGAAGTTTGGCGGCGAACACAATCCTCCATCCATATACCTGGAGGTAGGAAAGATTGTTGTCTGTTCTTGTTTTTGCTTGTTTTGTACCCTATCGTCTCTCTGTATCATTTCAAGTAACTGCATCAGTCATGGGGAAGTACTGAGGTATTGATGTCGGACACTCTTACCAAACACAAAGATTCAGTGACGTGACTTGGATGTCAGCAGGAATGATAATGTTGAGTAGGTTGGTGCTCTTTGTAAGTCGCTTTGGATAAAACTGTCTGCTAAATGCCCTAAATGTAAAATGTAAATGTAGTAGGTTTACGGTTTCCCTAAAATGGGTAGACAACGTATTGAAAAAGGGTGAAGGTTTTCTTAAATGTATGTAGATCCTACCAGACACATATACTGAAAGTATTATTAACCCTTATATTTGGGCAGATTTAAAAGTTGAAGTAAGTGAATAGTGTGAACTGCACACCGCAACTGTTTACACTGTACAAAGTTTGGGACCTCGCGCTAAAAAAGGCGACGTCGATTTCCTTGAACGACCAGAGTTCTCCAAATAAAATGAGTGTATTCCTTTGGTTCACCTCCACCACCCTCCACCCCTCCACCCTCCACCCCTCCACCCCTCCACCCTCCACCCCTCAACCCTTCACCCCACCACCCTCCGCCCCTCCACCCTCCACCCCTCCACCATCCACCCCTCAACCCTCCACCCCACCACCCTCCGCCCCTCCACCCTCCACCCCTCCACCCCTCCACCCTCCACCCCTCCACCCCTCAACCCTCCGCCCCACCACCCTCCACCCTCCACCCTCCACCCCTCCACCCTCAGGCCTACGAGGAGTACACCAGCAAGCTGGACGCCCTGCAGCAGCGGGAGCAGCAGCTCCTGGAGGCCATGGGCAACGGCGGCGACCTGTCCTGCTCCTCCCCCACCCCCCCACTGCTGGACGCCCAGGCGGGCGGGGGCTGCGGTGGCGGTGGCGGTGGCGGCGGCGGCGGCGGTGGAGGCGGCCTCCAGACGCCCGTGGACCCCTCGCGGGCCAACCCCCGCTCCCCGCAGAAGCCCATCGTCCGCGTGTTCCTGCCCAACAAACAGAGGACCGTGGTAGGCGGCTGGCCCTTTTTTTTCAACCCGGGGGGGGGTTTGGGTTCCTCGCCGACATTTAGATCACACCGGGTGTGTTGTGTTGTACCGTGTACCCGCCCCCTACCCCCCCAGGTTAGTTTTGGGGTTTGGGGTGTTGGTGGACCCACAAGTCAGTCACTCAGTGGCGGCGCCAGACATTTTTTTTCTGCAGGTGTTATGGAGGTGCTCGGCGCTTTACCGAGGGTGCTATGAAATGCGGGTGATGGCGTATAAATATAGATAAATTATTTTCTTGGGGGTGCTATGGCTAATCCAGGGGGGGGGGGGTGTAGCACCCCCAAGCCCCCCCCCCCCCCACCCATCCCTGGTGCCGCCCCTGCAGTCACTCAACTGACTTGAGTCACTTCCGGTCAAAATGTGTGGACCGAGGGTCAAGCAACCAGCTTGTGTTTCGAAAGCCCCCGTCTGATCTGCCCCTGGTCGGGTACGGCGAGCCCAGCCTGCCGGGCCACTCTGGTGACACCGGCTGGCGTCTGGCGAGGTAGGGAGCAGGAGAAGCCAAACACAAACCTGAAGTGAGACGTGTCCGTTGTAAACACTCCAGACCAGAGTGGGGGCTAGAAGGAGTTGTAGAAACGTGCATGATCATAAAATAAATGAGACATAAATGTTATATGAGGGAACAGGGTGAAAATGTAAATACATTTTTGGTTGAAATGTTAAGCCTAGCGACGGAAGTTAACATCAACATAAGGGTTTTTTTTGTCTTTTGTCAGACTGTAGAAAAGGTATTGCGTTGATTAGATTGGGATCTAAAATTACTTATTTGTGGTGTTTTGGCGTACTTTGGTGAATAGGTAAACAGAGGGTAAAACGTAATTCGTCCATTTCATGGTCTCTTTATGTTTAAGCTGTTGTTCTGCAACCCAGAGATCTCTTTGAAAACATTTTTTTTTATCGTCACCTCGCTCAAGTTTCGCTCTGTGACAAATTGAAGTGCGTGCGGCCGAGGGAAATGAAATGTAGGTGACCCTCTTTCCTTGGATTAGCTGTGCGGCGTTGGCGACAGACGCACGCTTTCAAATGAGCAAGGCCTTGGAGGGCGATCAGACCTCGTCTGCTAACAGCATGGGCCCTCTTCACCCAGAGGCCTGCCCAGCCTCAGAACCAAGAAGGCCCGTTAGGTAGACCTCTTCTGGTACCTCGGTGCTGTACCGATTTTGTTTTTAAGGTGTTTAATCTTGTTTTATTCCAACTCCATACTTCATGCTCCTAAAACTCCTCAAGGCCTTCCTTCTCAAAAAAATGGCCAACAGAGACATTATTTTCCCAGCAGCCAAACCCACTCAAATGCATGACATGCAAAAGGGAGCGTGCGAGCCAAATTAACCTCCGTAGCTAATGGAAAAATAGATGTGCACGCACGTCAGGGGTTAGCTTTACATGAGGGTACACAATGTACATTTAAATTGGATTACAGACGGGCCGCGCCATTATCCACCTGCTGCCATTTTGTTTATCCCAGTCACATCCAGACTTCCTGCTCCAGAAAGGCACGTCAGGTTGTGCTATTTAGCGCAGCGAGGTACGCCGTTTGGCTAGCTCGCCTCTCGGGTGAATCTCATAATCTTATAGTGATTGCGGGAGAAATTTCAATGATGGGTTGTGACGTTTTTCAGACATTTTCTAACGTCACTCCCTAACGTTGCTCTCTGCCTAAAAAAAAAATCAAAAACAATCCTTGTTCAGGTACCGGCCCGCTGTGGGATGACTGTGAGGGACTCGCTGAAGAAAGCTCTGATGATGCGCGGCCTCATCCCAGAATGCTGTGCGGTCTACAGGATACAAGACGGGTAAGACCGGGAGTGAATCAACACAGCCGAGAGGAGCAGACAGGAAGTCGCTGCACGTGCGCGCAAAATAAGAGTCTTCTGTTGGCGCCGTTCTGCTTGGACTCTTCAGCTCGTGCCGAGCCCAGTTCAGTACAAGTGACTGGTGGATACAAACTCTAACCGGTTTTTTAACATTTTAACCGGTATATAATCAATAACCAGTAAATTTATACAACTGTCAACATAAATGCATTTCCCCATTTCAAAGTATCACAGTTCAGTTGACTTCCCATTCATTTCCGTTCAAGTTCCTTCTTTGCAAAACAAGCCTTTTAAAAAAAAAAAAAAACATTTAAATCAATTCAATCTGGACACTTTGGTGTCCATTGCATCGTTCGTTGCCATTCCTTTCCTTCCTAAAATGCACCACTTCCTGTTTTCCCAGGGAGAAGAAGCCCATTGGCTGGGACACAGACATATCGTGGCTGACGGGGGAGGAGCTACACGTGGAGGTGCTGGAGAACGTGCCGTTGACGACGCACAATTTCGTAAGTACGACTCGCCCACGCCGGCGCCATTTAGCAACACCGTTTCAGCACGGGAGCGGGGACGCCCCGACATACTTTCTTAAAGGGCCCCTTGTGTCGCCTAGTGGGTGTGACGTGGGGTCGGCCATTACAAGCCATTTCAAACTCCACCCTGTGGCAACATCAAACGGTAGGCTGGTGGGGGAAGGCCGCACATTCTGAACAATGTCCTCGTCCTCAGGTGAGGAAGACCTTCTTCACGCTGGCCTTCTGCGACTTCTGCCGCAAGCTGCTGTTTCAGGGCTTCCGCTGTCAGACGTGCGGGTACAAGTTCCACCAGCGCTGCAGCACCGAGGTGCCCCTCATGTGTGTCAACTACGACCAGCTGGAGTAAGTCCACGTCCGTCTGTCCATCCATCCACCCATCCACCCATTCAGCCTTCGTCCAGCCTTCGTCCAGCCTTCATCTAGCCTTCGTCCAGCCTTCATCCAGCCTTCATCCAGCCAGAACTGTTCTGAAGCTCTGTGGGGCTGAGGCGGTGATGGTTGGCTGGCAGTCTGGTGGTTGTGGTGTTCATCTCTGAACCAGAAGGTCCTGGTGTTCAAGCCCCCATTGTCTGCAGTGCAACTTAAGAGGTCTTCATCTTAAAGCCAAAATGTTAATGCCTACCCACTCGCTAGTGACATGTATCTTCAAAAAGTCACTGGTGGATGAAAGTAAGCTAGATGGGGGATGGATTTTATGTTTGGACTCTATGTCCTGTATTTCGTTGAAAATATTGTATTTATTTCTACATTTGAGATGGGGGTGTGTTTATCTGAAGGCTCTCAAAAAGCCTTGGTTGTGTTTGCCTATTCATCCCATCGAAAACAACAGTGGACGTTTAGCACTCTGCTACCGCCAACTGATAAGGACACTTCCTGTTGTGTAGCGCAGCTTGCAGGAAGTGACGTGCGACCCAACGCGTCTTAACTGATCACAGGCCACGGCTGCTTCTGATTGGCTTGAACCGGCGACATCACCCGCCAATCAAACCAAACCCGATGACCAGCGACCTTTTAGCCTCAGCCGGCGTTCAGCGCGGACCAAGTTGTAGTTTTTAGGGTGCTTGTGTTTGTGCTTGTGCTGCTGTGATGATATAACTACAACGGGCATCTACGGGTGTCTCCTCCGCAGCCTGCTGCTGGTGTCCAAATTCTTCGAGCACCACCCGCTCACCCAGGAGGAGGTGTCGTCAGAGGGCACCACCCCCGTGTCGGAGGTGTACCCGTCGCTACCCCCCCTCGGACTCCACCGGGTAAGGGCAAAGGGCAAAGGGTCAAGGGGGGCATTTAGCAGACGCTTTGGTCCAAAGCAACTTACAGTCAGTACATTTGTGGGGGTTCGACATGTGGACAGTTGGAGGAGGGGGAGGGGGGGATCAAGGGGATCGAACCGCCGACCCTACAGTGAGTGGACGACCCGCTCTGTCCACCCGCTCCACCCAACTGAGCTACTGCCGCCCTAAGGGCCCGCTCAGGGCTCCGGCGCCGCTCGGAACCGCCACAAACTGAATTTGTATACGTTTCAGATAAACACATTCAAGAAGACGGCGCTCATGGTTTGTGCTTCGCGGCGTCTCTCTCCCCCTCCCTCCCCCCCCCCCCTCCCCCCTCCCCCTCACAGCTCCCTGTGCCACGGCAGCGTCTCCCCCTCCAAGTCCATCCCCATCCCGCAGAACTTCCGGCCCAGCGAGGAGGACCACCGGAACCAGTTTGGCCAGCGGGACCGCTCGTCCTCGGCGCCCAACGTCCACATCAACACCATCGAGCCCGTCAACATCGACGTGAGCACGCGCACGCCAACCGCCTTTTTACGAACACGCCGCACAACAAACGCAAACGGAAAAAAAACACAGATTAAATTTGTTTTTGGAAATGGAAATGGAAATACTTTATTGATCCCAATCTGGGAAATTACAATTACAACAAAAGTTCAGTTTTGTTGACTGAGTTTTGTATTTTTCTTTCTCCTCCCCCCCCCCCCCCCCCCCCTCCCCCTCGTCTGTTTCTCGGTGACAGGACTTGATCAGAGATCAAGGTTTGCCGCGGTCAGATGGAGGTAAGTGTACCGGTCAGTTTTATTTATTTTATTTTATTTTTTTTCTTCTTGCATTAGTTTTTTTTTCTCTCCGACCATTCCTGTGTCTATGTGTCATTTTTCTTATTTATTTGTTTATTTATTTATGTCTTCTCTGTGTCTGCTATGGGCCCTTAAAGTTCAGTCTGTTGTGTCAAACCCCCCCCCCCCCCCCCCCCGATATATCCTGTGTCCGTGTTTTATGCGTGCGACGGCGAACTCTCGGGCAGATGAAGGGCAGACATCCTGGATGATTTGGTCTGGTCCGCGGAGCCCGGGGGGGGGGGGGGGGGGGGGTGCCTGGGTGGGCCGGCGCGCGGGGGGGGGGGGATCAGCACTGGGCCTCCTCACGCCGAACAAAAAAAAGCTCTCGATGGATATTGGATGTTATCGTGGCAAAGTTATTAGTGAAAGCCAGAACCACTTTGCGGAGAGTGCAACATGGGAGTAGATTGAACATATTCTGTGGATGCAGAGGAGAACAAGTGGGTCACAGATGACCAGGAAGTTGAAGTCATGCGTAGACGACGTCCGCAATGAAGATGATGTATACGATGTTGATTAATAAAAAAAAAAGATGAAAAAAATCTAAAGCGGATTACGATGAGCAGGCCATGATAATAATGAATAAAAGACTTGGGAGTAGAACATACAGTACCCTTTAACCCTTTTAAAGATGAGCAACAACATGTTTATATAAGACACGACAAAATATAGGTCTAAAGGGTAAACCAAACATTTTGCTAATGCTAGTCATACCGCTACGGTGTGTAGCTTGTCATACCGTTGAGACCTATTGATGCTATAGAGTGTAGCTGGCTGTAACTAATTTAGGCGTGTAGCATGATGCATGGCTGCTATAGCGCTAAGGCGTTTAGCTTGGATACCGCTATGGTGCACGGCCGCTATAGCGCTAAGCCGTTTACCTTGTATAGCGCTAAGGCATGCCGCTTGTATGCCGCTATGACGTACGGCCGCTGTCGCGCTAAGGCGTTTAGCTTGTATACCGCTAAGGTATGCAGCTTGCATGCCGCTATGATCTACAGCCGCTGTAGCGCTAAGGCGTTTAGCATGTATCCCGCTATGCCGTACTGCTACTCTAGCGCTAAGGTGTTTAGCTTGCATACCGCTACGACGTACGGTCGATATAGCGCTAAGGCATTTAGCTTGTATAGCGCTAAGACGTACAGCCGCTGTACCGCTAAGGCGTTTAGTGTGTATAGCGCTAAGGCGCTTAGCTTGTATAGCGCTAAGACGTATAGCCGCTGTACCGCTAAGGCGTTTAGCGTGTATAGCGCTAAGGCGTTTAGCTTGTATAGCGCTAAGGCGTTTAGCTTGTATAGCGCTAAGACGTACAGCCGCTGTACCGCTAAGGCGTTTAGCGTGTATAGCGCTAAAGCGTTTAGCTTGTATAGCGCTAAGACGTACAGCCGCTGTACCGCTAAGGCGTTAAGCGTGTAAAGCACTAAGGCGTTTCGCTTGTATACCGCTACCACGTACGGCCGCTGTAGCGCCAAGGCGCTTAGCGCGTACGACGGTAAGGCACGTGGCGAACGCCCCCCCCCCCCCAGGAAGGGGCAGGGCTTCGGGCGAGTTCGGCAGGGCTTCAGGGCCGGTGATCCTGTGTCTGTCTCTCTCTCTCTCTCTCTCTCTCTCTCTCTGCCCTCTTGCAGCCCCCCCGACCCACCCCGCACGCCCCTTGAGGAAGCACCGAACGCGGACCTCGAGCCCCCTCCTAAACTCCTACCCCAATGACATTGTGTTTGATTTTGAGACCGAGCCCGTGTGCCGAGGTAGCTAGGCCTCTGTCTGGGTGTGGGACTGGGTGTGGGTCTGGGTGTGGGTGTGTGGGGGTCGGTGTGTGTGTGTGTTTGTTGTTTTGGGGGTGTGTTTGTGCTTCTCACCCCCCTCATTCCCTTCACAAGCCCCCTGTGATTGCGTGTCGTGCACCTCCACCTCCACCTCCACCACCACCTCCACCTCCACCGTGTGTGTCTCTGTGGGTCTGTCGATGTCAACGCGCTCGGAGCCTGCTTGTCCGATTCTTCTTTTAATTGGAGTCTTGCATGGGAGTTGGACTCTTTTGTGCATATTTCCTGTTTATCTTTTAAAGGGTTAGCTCAGGGATCAGTTATTACCTTCCCCCCCCCCCCCAGCTGTTTTTTTATATTTTAGAAATATTGATAAGCCAATGAAAGCCCCCCGACTGAAGAAGATGTCTTCCCCAATCCTGCCGTTATTCTATCATAGGCAGCAGCACCTCCCAGTGGTCAGATAGAGTATTACACTCGCCCAAATCCCATGAGGTGGCATCCATACTGCTGTTTCACCAAAAAAAAACACCGGAGTACAATGTACACACTAATCAATTCAAAACGGTAATGGAAAGCAATCCGATGCAGTCACGCATTCGGACATTTCAGGAAAAACAAAAAAGCCTATTTCAGTTACGGCCGGCTTGTTTACTGAGCGGCTACGACTGCGCGCGGCCCTCGCTAGCTAACGCATCTCTGCCCCATGGCTACACCATGGCTACACTCCTCACTGCATGCGCCGTCTGACTCTCACCCCACCAAACCAAACGCAGTAGGAGCCCTCCCCCCACCTCCTCCTCCACCTCCTCCTCCCTCGCTCTTTTTTACTCCCTCCTTTCATTTGGTCCCCCCCCCCCCTTCCCCCGCGCGCCTTTACTTTGGTGAATTTATCCTCCCCTCTCGAACTTTGACCTTATTTTGTTTCTTTAAAAAAAATCTCTACTACCCCCCCGCCTCTCCCCTCCTACCTCCCCCCTTTCCCCTCCCCCTCCACCACCACCACCACCACCCCCCTCCCCCCCTCCTCCCCCCCCCCCCCCCAGGGTCCACGACGGGGCTGTCGGCCACGCCCCCGGCCTCCCTGCCCGGCTCGCTGACCAACGTGAAGATGCCTCAGAAGTCGCCGTGCCCGCAGCGCGAGCGCAAGTCGTCGTCCTCCTCGGAGGACCGCAATAAGATGGTGAGGGCCGGCCCCACGTTTTTTTTTTCGGAAACCGTACGTTTTTGTTTTCGGGGAAAAAGTGCGCCACGCTCGTCCCGCGAAAGGCGTTGGCTAGCATCCCACTGCAGCCTGTATAATCCCGTCAACGTTTTCATTTGTGCACGTTTGTGTCACGTTTGAGGTTTTGGAGGGTATACTGTAAAATGAATGAAGAGAGTATAGTTGTTTGCTAGTAGCCATTATCCTAATTATCAACACTGTGGCGGAAGTGGGCCGCGCTGAATAACGCCACAACGCTAATTTGCTAGTAGCTTTCCCGCTAATGTGCGTGTGGACGCGTACGCTGACACGAGCTGTGGAAACACGCCGATAAACAAGCTAATCGCCACGTTTTTGTTTTGAGGTGGGCACGGGTGTGCGGCTATACGGGAGCGCTAGGCGTCACGGGCTAGCTAGCTAGCAAGCACCAGCTGCGCGTGAAACGGACCGTGAGGACGCGGGGTTTCGGCTAACTGGGTGTTCTCCCTCTCTCTCTCTCTCTCTCTCTCTCTCCCCCTCCCTCCCTCTCTCTCCCCCCATCTCGGCGCCTCCAGAAAACCCTGGGGAGGAGGGACTCCAGTGACGACTGGGAGATCCCAGAAGGACAGATCACCCTGGGCCAGAGGATAGGGTCGGGCTCCTTTGGAACCGTCTTCAAGGGGAAGTGGCACGGTAGGGCCGCGGCGCAGCTCGCCCGTCGGTCGCCCTCCGGGGACCTTCTGCTTCCTGTTTGGCCTTCATTTGGTGGTGGTGGGCGGCTGGGGGGGTTTCTTTTGTGTTTTTCAGGTTTTGTTTTTGTTTTGGTTTCACTCCTAATGAAGAGGGACATTCTTTCGGGTCAACGCAGGTGCTCATTAAACCTGTTTGTAAACCCCCCCCCCCCCCTTCATGCAAACAATTCTTATCCACAATATAGCTAAATATAACATCAAGCACAACATGCAAACAAACCCCACGTTTGTTCCCTTTTCGTGGCGAGCGCCTCTAGCTCGTTGGGATTAGCGTCGCGAGACATGCTAACGCCGCCGCAACGGCAACCGCGAGAGGCAGCGTCGCCAGCTCACATCCTGGTGGGCCCTGCTGTCTCCACGCTCACCTCCGCTGTGTCCGAGGGTTCGGGGGAGTGGGCGTCATGCCGACCGTCGTGACAGGCGCTGACAAGCGCGGGCAGCGGACGCCGGTCGGGTGACCTATTTCTCGGCGGACGGGTTTCCGTGAAACTGGAGTTTAAGGTGGTGGGGAGAGAGGCGCTCGTGTTGGAGCGGTGCCAGGGGTGTGTGGGTGTGGGTGTGTGTGTGTGTGTGTGTGTGTGTGTGTGTGTGTGTGTGTGTGTGTGTGTGTGTGTGTGTGTGTGTGTGTGTGTGTGTGTGTGTGTGTGTGTGTGTGTGTGTGTGTGTGTGTGTGTGTGTGTGTGTGTGCTGTGTTCAGGCCACATGGAAAACTTGACATAACCCTCTCTGACCGAGCAGCGAAACACATGCATGGCGACGACTGTCAGAACGTACTGATAAACAATTCATCGAAAATATCATTAATAGTCTCTTTCTTCTCTTCTGTCTGTCTCTCACTCTCACTTACAATCTCTCTCTGTCTCTCACTCTCTCTGTCTCTGTCTTTCACTCTCACTTCCTCTCTCTGTTTCACGCCCTCGCTTTTCATTCACTTGTCTTTCTTTCCTTCTCTTTTGGCATCTCCCTCCCTGTCTCTCTCTCTCTCTCTCTGTCCCTGTCTCTCTCTCTCTCTCTGTCCCTGTCTCTCTCTCTCTCTCTGTCCCTGTCTCTCTCCCACAGGGGACGTGGCGGTCAAGATGTTGAATGTCACCGCCCCGACACCTCAGCAGCTCCAGGCCTTCAAGAACGAAGTGGGCGTCCTCAGGTAGGGGAGACACGCCCCCTACCCCTCACACTGTACTCACTGTACTAACTGTACTCGCACTGCACTCACTGCACTCAAACTGTACCCACACTGTACTCACTATGTACCCACACTGTACTCACACTGTACCCACACTGTACTCACACTGTACTCACTGTACCCACACTGTACTCACACTGTACGCACACTACTCACTGTACTCACACTGCACTCACTGTACCCACACTGTACTCACACTGTACCTACACTGCACCCACACTGTACCTACACTGTACCTACACTGCACCCACACTGTACTCACACTGTACTCACTGTACCCACACTGTACTCACACTGTACCCACACTGTACCCACACTGTACTCACTGTACCCACACAGTACTCACACTGTACCCACACTGTACTCACATTGCACTCACACTGTACCCACACTGTACTCACACTGTACTCACACTGTACCCACACTGTACTCACACTGTACTCACACTGTACCTACACTGCACCCACACTGTACTCACACTGTACTCACACTGTACTCACTGTACCCACACTGTACTCACACTGTACCCACACTGTACTCACTGTACCCACACTGTACTCACACTGTACCCACACTGTACTCACATTGCACTCACACTGTACCCACACTGTACTGTACCTGTCAGCCCTGAGGAACGGCCCCAAACAAGCCTCCGGATCTGCCCGGGACAGCCGCTGTGTCCTCCATAGAGGATGACTTGATGATGTCGCTGTTTGTCTGCTCAGATAATCAACAAGTCAACTGGCAGGGTACAGTGAAGGAGGACAGAGATTGGATTAGATTCAACTTTATTGTCATTGTGCAGAGTACAAGTACATCGACAACAAAATGTAGTTGGCGTTCAAAACAAAAGTGCAAAGCAGCGGTTAAGGTGCAGTATGTACATGAATAGTGCAATATGAGTGGACAGTTGTAAAGTGGCAGTAGTAAGTAACCAGTGGCCCTGTAAAAGTGGAGGAAAACGTTCTGGAACACCTCCTCCTGAGACAATGAGGCAGTGTCATCTTTTTTAACTTAAAGCTAGGGCAGGTCATGTGGCGAAGCCAGCCAGCGTAAGATAGATTTTGAAAGTGTCCAACAGAAAACAATTCCAGCCTCCCTCCAAAGCCACGCCCCCCAAAAGCACATGACTGGCTCGCTAGCTTTAGCAATAGCTCAGCCTAGCCTGGTGGAACACTCCAGCGATGTGCGATAAGTGCGCAGGTATAGAGTGCACGGGTAGGTAGGTAGGTAGACAAACAGGTAGATCATCCAATCATTTCAAGACAATTTCAACAAACGT
This sequence comes from Urophycis tenuis, assembly GCA_036785325.1. Lineage (NCBI taxonomy): Eukaryota > Metazoa > Chordata > Actinopteri > Gadiformes > Phycidae > Urophycis > Urophycis tenuis. The sequence continues at coordinate 3,751,583 of JAXIVH010000022.1, read as the reverse complement.
GCTCTAAAAAATGTTTTGGAAAACAAAGAGCCTACTCCAGCTTTAACCTCTGACCTTTGACCTCTCCTGCAGGAAAACGCGCCACGTGAACATCCTGCTGTTCATGGGCTACACCACCAAGCCCCAGCTGGCCATCGTGACCCAGTGGTGCGAGGGCTCCAGCCTGTACCACCACCTGCACATCATCGAGACCAAGTTTGAGATGATCAAGCTCATCGACATCGCCCGGCAGACCGCGCAGGGCATGGAGTGAGACTCACTCACTCACTCACAAGCATATATATACACTCACTCACTCATTCACAAGCATATATACTCACTCACTCACTCACAAGCATATATATACACTCACCCCCGCAATCACAAGCATATATACACACACACACACTCACTCACTCACAAGCATATATATACACTCACCCCCTCACTCACAAGCATATATACACACACACTCACTCACTCACTCACTCACAAGCACATATACACACGTGCACCCACCTTGTCACATGAGAATATCAAATCATGTATCATTCATTTGAAACAAGGAAACCCCAATCTTAAAACACTCTGTGTTTCAGGATTAGCACCACTGTCCAGGTGTTCCACGTATTTACCGGCAAATCTAATAAAACAAGATAATCATGAATTGTTGTTCTCTCACGGGCACAATGCCGTTATTTGAACAACGGGTTCCCGGTCTTAATGGCATGTCTTGTTGTTTGTGCTGTTTCAGTTACCTGCACGCCAAATCCATCATCCACAGAGACCTGAAGAGCAACAGTATCCTCTTTTAAAACGTCAGTCGGGTGGAGGGGGGCTGGGGTCAGGGGCGTCGCGTGCAGATGTTGGTCTGAAGCGCCTTGATCTCTCCGTCTCATCGGGGGGCACTCGGTGAACGGTGCCCAACTCGCCGTGGAGGTCGTGGACTCTTCACGGTCCGCTGTTTGTGTCTCAGTCTTTCCCTCGCAGTGACCCAGGAGTGGGCGTGGCCCTGTTTCTCACTATCGTATCTCTCCGGGGGAAATATAAGGAAGCATTGAATTGACGTGATGGGCAACGTGTGGGCTTCGGGGGGGAAAGGCAGACCTAACCCCGTGGAGCCGTGAGATCTGGGGCGTATAGTTTCCTTGACCGCCCCCCCCCTCCAGACATCTTCCTCCACGAGGACCTGACGGTGAAGATCGGGGACTTTGGTCTGGCCACGGTCAAGTCACGCTGGAGTGGCTCGCATCAGTTCGAGCAGCTCTCTGGCTCCATCTTGTGGATGGTGGGTGGGATTTAGTTTTTTACGAATTCATTTGACATTTTTTCAAAAATATTGCTTAGGCCTACATAATGTAGAGGTTAAAGTAACACATGTTAGCCCCTGAAGGGTCCCGCCCCTTGTGGGATTGATAAAGTTTCAAAGCCCCACCACCTCCTGCTAATGGACTAAACACCACACCCCACACCTCAGGACTGTCTGTTGCTTAAACCATCGTTATTTATGTCTTCTTCCATTACCTCTGAAATCCTGCACGTTTGCACATTTATATTTATATTTACATAGATAATTCTGACTAAATTTACATTTAGTCAGATTTATCCATCAATTTACTCTTATTCTTATTATCTTATTCAAATAGTTTTTATATAATTTTATCTCAAATCAGTGAATCTATTTATTGTATATATACTCTGGTTTTTATTGTACTCCTTTATCCCACTGTACTGCTGGACAACGAATTTCTCCTAAGGGGGATTAATAAAGGACTCTCTTATCTTATCTATCTTAGGTGGCCAGGCACAGGCCCTGCCACCCAATACCAAACAGAATTTTTTTGTAAAATGACCCCCCCCCCCCCCCCCCCCAGGCGCCGGAGGTGATCCGGCTGCAGGACAAGAACCCCTACAGCTTCCAGTCGGACGTGTACGCCTTCGGCATCGTCCTCTACGAGCTCATGTCTGGCGTGCTGCCCTACTCCAACATCAACAACAGAGACCAGGTAAGGGGGGGGGGGGGGGGGGGGTGGGCGGAGGTGGGGGTTGCCATGGCGGCCATGGCGGTCGCCGCACCGGGTGTCGCGACGCCGTGAGCCGACGTCCGATTGTTCGACTGTGCGTCCGACAGTGAAAAACTTTATTTGTCGGCGCGGTGCGACACACTAGCAGAAACGGGCTATTCAAGTTCAAGTTCAAGTAAACTTTATTGTAAAGTGTGCTACATGGAAGGCATACAGCACAGATGAAATTGCAGTCCTCTCAGACCTGCGATGCAACAATCAGACAAACAGACAGTGTACAGACAACACAAAATACAAAGTACAAACTACAAACTACAAAAGTGAAGTGAAAGTGAGGTAGTGCGTTGTAGATAGTGCAAAAAGTGCAGATACTGTAAAGTGGTAAAGTGGAGTGTGCAGTCCCTGAGTCAGAGTTCAGAGTTTGTGAGTGGTGGTGGGAGGGAGATGGTCTGAGGTCAGATGATGCTGGTGGGTGCGAGGTTAGAGTCTGTGGCAGGGGGCAGAGGAGGGAGGAGGGCCAGGGGCAGAGCAGGGAGGGAGTTGAGCCTCCGGACCGCCTGGTGAAAGAAGCTGTCTTTGAGCCTGCTGGTTCTGGCCCGGAGACTCCGCAATCTCCTCCCCGACGGCAGAAGGCTGAAGATACTGTGGGATGGGTGGGTGGGGTCACCAGCAATCTTGATGGCTTTGCTGGTGAGGCAATTTAGGTATTGAGGTATTGTATTGAGGCATTGGTATTGGTATTGAGATATAGATTTTTTTTTCTCCATATTTGGATGTGAAATAACCAAACAGTTTGGCGTGATGAGCAGACTAACACTGTGACTTTGTGACGTTAACCCCACCCAGATCATCTTCATGGTGGGCAGGGGTTACCTGGCCCCCGACCTCAGCAAGGTGCGCAGCAACTGTCCCAAGGCCATGAAGAGGCTGATGGTGGACTGCCTGAAGAAGAAGAGGGAGGAGAGACCCCTCTTCCCCCAGGTGAGGAGGAGCACAGCGCGGTCAGACCCCCCCCCAGTGGGGAGGGGGGGGGGGGGGGGGGGGGCAAACGTCGGCTGTCATGGCTGATGCGCCGTCCCTGATTGGCTCGGAGCTGTGTGTTTTGGTGTCACTTGGGGGCCAGTTTCAAAGGCATTCCTGTGGTTTACTAATCTGGCATTTCGGGATTCAAAATTCAAAGTAGCTTTATTGTCAATTCCAAGACATACAAAGGAATCAAAAGTACATTTCTCACCCTCCCACGGTGAAACAGATGAAGTGCACAACAGGCAGGACAAGACATTCCTAATCCTAAAACTAAATAGACATGCCTACAGATAAGACAGAAAAATAAAAATAAGTGTGCAATGTGCAATGTCGGAATCTACTGTTATATGAGGGAGGAATAGCAGCATAAGTAGCATAAATGGATAGTGCAAACAGTAGTATTAACAGTGCAAAAGAACAGTATGACAGTAAGGCATTGGCTGGTGATGGGAATTTACTGGTAATAGTGATAATAATAATAAAAGCTCAAAAGGACAATAGTGCACGAGACAGATGACAGATTGTCCACAGTCCGGGGGAGTGGTTCAGCTTGTTGACAGTCTGGAGGATGTGGCTGGGGGGGGGGGGGGGGGGGGGGGGGAGTGCAGTGAGTGGAGAGAATTCAACCTCCTGACAGCTTCAGTGTGTGACGCTTGCCAACACACTTTGACAAAAAAAAAAATGTCCCCGCCGCTCGCGCAGATCCTGGCGTCCATCGAGCTGCTGGCCCGCTCGCTGCCCAAGATCCACCGCAGCGCCTCGGAGCCCTCGCTGAACCGGGCAGGCTTCCAGACGGAGGACTTCAGCCTCTACGCCTGCGCCTCGCCCAAGACCCCCATCCAGGCCGGCGGATACGGTGAGGTCACCGCGGCGACCATGGGACGAACGCGCGCGCGCGAACGCCGCTAGCGTTGTTAGCATACGTCGGCTAAAGGGGCAGCCGCGGCCTACCGGTCAGGGCTTCGGACTTGTAACCGGAGGGTTGCCGGTTCGAACCCCCGTCCAGTACGAACGGCTGAAGTGCCTGTGAGCAAGGCACCTAACCCCCTCACTGCTCCCCGAGCGCCGCTGTTGCAGGCAGCTCACTGCCTCGGGATTAGTGTGTGCTTCACCTCACTGTGTGCCTCACCATCACTGTGTGCTGAGTGTATTTCCACTAATTCACGATTGGGTTAAATGCAGAGACCAAATTTCCCTCACGGGATCAAAAGAGTAATTCTTCTAAAGGCGTCGGGTACCGCTAGGTTAGCTACGCCGTGCGAGAGCGAAATTAGGAAAAATGCGTTCGATGATGTTCTTGAAATGGTCGAGGGTCTTTCATCTTCCGACCCGTTTGTGAATTTCGCTGAATTTGTTGTGACGTCAGACCGTCTGACCTCTGACCTAGCATTTCTGTTTGCTGTGGCGGAAACTTAAAGGCTTTAGTTTAATGCCTGACATTGTGTGGTTGTGTTTCTTTCACAGGGGAGTTTTCTGCATTTAAGTAAGTGCTGCAGGCCTCCACGCGTCTACTCCCTTGTCACTACTTCTTCTTCTTCGAAAGAACGAAAAGAAAAAAAAAAAGTCTTGTGTTCCAACGCTGGATTCATTCATCACGGTAAACGACAACAAACAAAAAAAAACCTGACAAAAAAAAAAAAAATCCTCGTCAAAAAGAATGTGCGGTTTCTTCACCTCTTCATCGTTAAGCCCCCCCCCCCTACAAGGAACGTTCTGCCCCCCTGGAAGCCCTCCCAATAGACCTGGCGTCCACACCAGACAAACCAATGAAGAAGAGAGAGAGAGAGAGAGAGAGAGACAGTGGAGGAGGGGGGCGGGGCTAACGCTTGAGTGACACAGGGAAGAGGGACACCGATGAAGATATCGAAACCAAACCTTTCATTATTATTATTTTTTTTCCGTTGACATTATTTCCCGAGAGGAAGGGATGGTGAAACTTGAGTGCCACTTCCTGCCTTCTGGAGGTAAGGGGGTTGGGTGGGGGGGGGGGGAGGGAGGGGGGATGGGTGTGAGGGTGGGGGTGAATCAAGATGGCCGAGGGCGTCTGCATGAAGCGAACAGGCGAGGACATTTGGGGTCGGGGGGGAGGGGGCGAGGACGTACCTCAGCCTCTGCGTCGAAGTGCAAGGCGTGGGAGTCACTTCCTGTGTAGTGGGCTGCACAGGAAGCAGCCCCCTCCCTCCTCTGTCCCACTACTGTAACTCCTCGCTGGCCTTTCTAGACCTTTCCAGGCACGGTGGACATGAGCTGAAAGCTTATGGTCTTGAAGGATTTTTATTTAATGTTTTCTGGGTTCTGAGAGAGATGAATGGCAGTGTCCTGAGCATCTTTTTATTTTTATTTTTTTTACAATGTTTTTGTCTAAAGAGGAGAAGAGATGGTAGCTATTTTAATTGTCCACCAGGAAGGGCTTTGAATGTCCTTCAGTACCACGCTAAGACACGTTTATAAATTTGTCGTTTTAAGAAACCGCATTTTGACCAAACTCCCAGAAGTACGGTATTTTGTCACTGCTTTTGTTTTTTCGGTGAAGTCAGATGTTGTGTTGAAATGATACATGTCACCAAATCATATCATTGAAGCGATGGTGTTGCTCATCAACCAGAAGGTCACAACATACCATCACAGATTCACTGCGGATCAGTTTGCCTGACCGGAGCCTGACCAGTGCCTGTGTGCCGTTTACCCCCCCGGTCAACACAGTCGGTCCACTCTAACCTCCGGTTGGTCGAGTGGAAAACATTGTTTTTGTTTCGCGGTCTTTTTTTTTTTTTTGTATCCATGGTCACCGACTGAGAAAGAGGGATTGTGTTTTTTTTTTTTTTTTTTTTTTTTTGCTTTGACTGCTGGACCCAAATGATGCTGCTACTTCTCCACCCCGAAGCCCACGCCGGGCTGCGTGCTGTCCATCACAAACAGAGCGGACTCGTGGCTTCACCCCTAGCTTGGCTGCCACCCCCCCCCCCTGAATTTGACCATTTACTGAGTAATTTTTTTTTTTTTTACACCACAAATCCCTCCTCCTCCACTCCACTGGTGACCTAAAGCCGACGTGATGCTTTTTTTCCCCGTTGATTTCGTTGTGACTGCGCTCGGTCCGGGGAGCAGCAGACCAGACCAGAAGCTCTGGCCGTTGTGACCGTGGATGTAAAAAAATTAAATGAAATACAAAATGGCCGCGCCCTGACCTGCTGAAGACGAGAGAGAGAGAGAGAGAGAGAGAGACTGGTCCTCGGGAAGCAGCGGCGGCCATGTTTGGTCCTTTTTTAGTCACGCACTATTACTGCACCGCACACACAAACAGACACACACACACACAGCCAGACACACACACACAGACATACACACACACAGACACAGACACAGACACACACACACACACACACACACACCTGTACTTTTTACCATTCCAATGTGTGTCGTAGGGTCGGGGAGAATGCAGGCTTCTTTCCTCTTGTTAGCGGTTGCCTTTTTTGTTTTCTGTCGCCAGGCAGGCCTGCGGATAATGACTTTATTTATGAGTTGTTTTTGTTGTCGTTTTTAAATCAGATTTTGTTCTTAAAATGCGCTTTGTTTGTCATTGTTGTTGTTTTTGTTTGTTTTTAGCCCTCCAGTCTTTTCAGTTGAAGCTTGTTTGGTCTTCTTGGGACTTGTGTACTTGCACTTTGTAGAGATTGAAGCAAAATGAGTGAGTTGCCTTTTTCTTTTTTTTTTTACGGACAAATAAATCATGACACAACGTCGTGCTGAGTCGATGACCCTTAAAATCAATCCCTCTCGCGCGTGCTTCATCTCGACGAGCTGAACTGTGAATACTCTGCTGCTACGGCCAAAGTCCAGGACCCCTTCTGTAGCGTCTGTCTCTACATTTTACACCACCGCCGCTGCCAGACCCTTCTTTTTGTAGACCCCCCCCCGACCCACTCGTGTCCCTGGTGGTCCTGGCGTGAGGCCGGGCCGCCCATCGGTGGCTCCTCCCCCGGCAGACCCCCCTCTGTGAAAGGCCGTGCTACGCCTGACCACTTTGTGTGAGACCCCCCCTCTCGATGGCTCTGGTTACGCTGGCAAAATCAGTGTTTTTTTTTGTTTTTTTTCATATCCCTGACATGTCTGGTTTAGTGTCTGGAAATGGGAAAAAAAAAAAAAAAACGACTCCGATTTTGTCAAAGCACAAATATTCGTCCAAACTCGAAAAAAAAAAAAAGATTATAAAAAAAGACATATACTCAGGTTCAACTTCAAAACGAGTTGTTTGAAGTGTACCACGGAGAAAGACCTTTTTGTCCAAAAACTGAAGCATTTCAAGCCAACCCACACAGAGTTTGCGTTCCAGGCCTATTGGTGGCAGCATACTCCAAGCGGTTGTCCAGTCGTCAGACTCCTAGACTCTTTCACGGCTGTTGGTGTGAGCGTCATCGCCAAGCCTCCCACCTCTTGTTGCTTTGGTGTCATTTTGCCCTGCTGTTCATTGTCACAATGACTCCCCCCCCCCCCCCCTTCTTAGAAGGATTTCTGTACAACCCTGCTTTTTTTTTGTTGTCTGGCCTCTGTTGGTGTCTGACATTCTAAAGGTCGGATGATGACACCACCAGGGTGACAATGTGGCCCCTGAGGACAAAGCTTTTATTTTGAAGTGTTTTTTTTTTTTTGTTTTGTTGCTTTTTCTCATGTATTTATTTTTTGAGGACACTGTTACTGTTATTATAAGTTATTAGCCTACCTATTGGGGAGATGTTTAAGATATGAGTTGCCCTTTGCTCCGGGAGTCACAGAAAACCCAAATTAGTTTAGTGGTGGGGTGGAGTGGTCTCTGACCGAGCACCACCCACTGTTCTGTATAATCTGTTAGTGTTTGACTCCACCTGAACCCACTCCATCCTCCACCTCCACCTCCATTTGAGTTTTGGTCCCTCCACGTCTCAACTGTACTCTTTGCCTGCACCTTAACCCCCTGAACAATCCCAGTTCTTACCTGAAGAACTATCATTTAAAAAAGAAAAGAAATGGGAGATTTTTTCACCTGTATATAGCTGTACAAAGGAAATATTGTCCAGTTTGCTAGCAGGCATGGAGATTACAAATGGTATGAGATTTTAAAATGGCGCGACAAAGACATAACAATGACATTTTGACAGGCAGACCTGAAGAAAAAAGGTTTCAGTGTAAAAAAAACAAACAACTAAAGGATATTTAAGGTTGTATCATAAGGAGAAAGAGCTTAATGTATTTGTTGTGAATATCAAAAACTGATATATTAAAGAAGTGCATGAAAACCAACTTTATGCGTGTTCACTGAGTCTATGTGTGGAAGCCCTAAAATGTGTATTGATGCTAAATATAAATTAAATAATCTGAGAGAGAACCCTACAACCTGTCATATGTTAGTGTCCTCAGAAACAGTCCAAGACTGATGCAACAGTTTAGCCCTAAAACTCATGACATAGATGTCTATAAGGATGTTACCAATAACTAGTCACTCATTACACGTTTCACTTTTGAGTTAAAATTGCGTGACATGTGGTGCTCACATATGTGTGTGGTATGTTTTTTTTTTTTTTTTTTTTTTTTAACTTATAATAGTTTATTCTCTTCTCATCTTATTAAAACGTACAGACCCAACGTAAGATAATTGGAGTCCTGTTCATTGTAGTACCACACTTCACCGACAGGTGTCGTCCTCGCACAGTATAAATGTTTGTTTCAGGCGTGAAATCCATAGACTGTATATATATAGGTGAAATCTATTCAGAGAAACCTGTGGATTTGTAAGTGATGTGTGGGTAAGTTCGTGACCGTACTTAATCCAAACTATATTGTACAGCAGTTGTATTATCGAGTAACAGCTGTTGTCCCATTCCTCACTGAATATAGTTAGAAATCTCACTGTTTACACGGGAGGGCCGGCCGTTGATTTTTGTCTCGTTGTTGTCTCGCTGCGAACCAAAAATGTGAACGACCTCTCAGCGAAGAGGAGACATTTTAATTTAGTTTTCAAACACAACAGACCCTCCAGAGGAACGACTGAGGGATTAACTTCCACTCCTTTTGGTAAGTGATGAACAACAGATGTGGAGGAGTTGGAAGGCGTGTGTCTATTTGACAGAGAGGGATATGCAGTAATGTGACGGGACTCTGAAATGTAAGAAAGCCCCCAAAACCAGAGGGAGGAGAATAGAGCAGAGCGCCCCCATCAGGTGAGCAGCGAGGAGAGCGACGAGATGACTCACTGAGGGGGTCGACAGATGCATGGTGTGCTGCTGGGTGGATTTCTAAAGTTTTATCGCATGTTTTTCTTTTGTACTTGTGTGCAGCGTTTATGAATAGACGCTGCAAATTTACTGAGGTGTTTTATGCTCAAAGTAAACTACTTTATGCGCTGACCCATATCTTAACAGTCTGTGATACACGTCAACGAACACCAAGCACACCAACACACATTTGTTCAGGCATGTGCAGAACAAAGAAATATGCATGAACTCTATAGAGTCCAATTATTTGATGATGGGAGGCATGCAGCGTGCAGCCCATACCGAGATGAAGAGGAGAATGTGATTGTAATTTTTGGATTTTTACAGAGGTTGTAACAATGCTTATGGTCCTTTCCTCCCTTATTGACACACCAGTTTTTTGCTTTGATACCCCAACCCAGGGGCGTAGCAACAAATTCTGGGCCCTACATACAAGAAGTCCTGATGCCCTAACATTGGCTATATCACAAAGCTTACCATTATGACTGAACCATAATTCAATAACCGACTTAAGCTACTGTATTCATTAATACACAGGACAAGATGTTCCTATCCCCTGTGCCATCATCCAAGGTAAACACATGTAGAAGGCCAGCTCAGGTATGACCAAGCACACAACACGCGAGTGACATAACCACCATTAGGTGCAACACCATAGCAGACATCAGGCTACGCCATCATAACATGTACAGAGTCATTCCTCAGGTGGCACCATTCACCCATTACCTAGCCTAGCCAACAGCGGTATGCGGCACATCATTGGTGTTATCAAGTGGGCACCTTCCTTCACCGGTGTTTCGTTAAGTTAGGCCCACGACACCTCAAGAAGGCTTAACTGTGTATTCCAGTGTCCTGGAAACACACCCCTCTATGCCACCACCCCACAATTCCCTCTAAACCTCACCATGTAGCGCCTGCCATCACCGTAGCTTAACGTTGTCGCTACCGGGAACCCCAACTGCCAAGCTTCCTCCTCAGCCAAAGCCACTCACTTGCGCTCTCCGCTGCTTGCGACGTGCTCTTTGTCACCAGTTTCATGCGCCGTCCATGTATGCCCAACTCCCTTAGGAGTGCAAAACTGGACTTTGCCGCAGCCAACACGCCAGAACACAACCACACAAGACTGTATTGACCTGTTATATTTCTAGAGTGAACAAAAATTGGACATATTTTTCTATTTTATAAGGCATAAAACAAAGCTTAAAATGCCATATTACTTACTACTACACATTGCCAGAAAATGACATGCAAGCTCGCATCGCATGAATCATCACATTTTGAGGGACTAGTTTCTGCCAGTAACCTAGGTAATATCACTCCACCGCTGCCGTAGCTTACTACCAGGAAGTATAACGCTGTTGCTGAGACACAAGTCCCTCAAAATGCAATGCAAGGTTGGTTTCTAACTTTCATCTATCAACACAGACATTTACATCAATAGTCTGGCGTTATAATTTATTTGCCTCTGGTGTACTGTGGAGTGGGTAAGACTGTTTTTATTAGCAGGCTAGCCGAAACCATTGACTTGCGCTAGACTAGCACCAGCGAACTCTGCAACTAGAAGAACTGAATGAAATTAGTTGAAAACGTCTCCAATGATAAATAACACACTGGCTAACTTGGAAATGAGTTCCTAAGTCCAAAATTCCGAACTACCCCTTTAAAGTCCAATGCTGTTGCCAATTTGCTTTCAATGGAGAGAAGAGCAAGACTGTTCAGTCTATCCTGGCAAATGGTGGAGCTCAAGTAGTTTTTAACCAGTTTCATCTTGCTGAAAGCTCGTTCTCCGCCAGCAACACATACAGGTCAGGTGCAGAAAATCCTCAATGCGATGCAGAATTCTCCAAAAATGTTCTGTAGCTGCAGGTTATATACAAAGCAAATACAAAGTACAAAGCAAATGTATTAGCTTTTAAAATATTGGCTTGCACACCTTTAACATTTCCTGACTATTGGCTCCATTGTCGTACCCTGGCCCTCTACAATCTTCTAATGGTATGCCTCTGGCTTGCAGAACATCACAAATCACTAATCATCTCAGAAACTCTAAATAAGTATTTAAATTGGCAGAAACGTTCTGTTATCTTCCAAACTTCTCCATCTTGATATGTGTATCTAACCAATAAAACATTCTGTTCAGTGTGTGACACGTCTGGGGTTGAGTCACATATGGAATATTAGATGGAAGCTTTCCTTTCTGCCATGATAGTATTTAGCACTCGTTCACCACAGAGATTGATGAATTCATTTTGTGTGTCAGGACTCAGATAGTGTGTTATTGTTGTTCCTTTTTTATGTAGCCTTATCATCTCCAAGTGGTCATGTAAAATGTGATCATAACGGGCCAGCAACTCCAATGTGCAAAGAAAATTCCTATTATGGACATCAACTACTGTAAGTCAGTAGGAATGCCCCTGAAAGACAGGTTTCTTGATGCCAAATGAAGGGTCCCATCTAAAAGCCTCTCCAGAAGCAGTCTGTTCTTTTCTGTTTCACTTTGCATCTGTTTCTGAAGGTGACCATTAACTCCACTGGCTGTCAAAAGTGAGTGCTGGAGATTTATCCATTTCAAATAGCACTGTTTATGGGCATGCCTGTCTTGTGCTCTGGTAATTTTTTGTACATGTTGTGCAATTTAATGTGCACTAGTTTATATCCATCCTTGCTGTTCGGGGCACTTTTGGATGACTTTGACAGCTCATGAGAGAACAGTAGGCATGAGATGCAATAAAGGGCCTTGGCACTCTCACTGTGAATAAGCCAATGTATTCTGATTTTCTCACGGCCATTAGCTGAATTGAAGATACATGGGAAATGGTCTCCCCTCCATATATTTAGGTGGCAATTTGCTTGTATTTTCAGCATCTTTACTTGCCAGTGCACATACTATTATTTCTCTTTGTTGCTTGGTTAACATCTCTGGCCATAATCCTGGCTCCTCTGGAAAGAACTGTTCTGCTACGCCCTGACTGTTTCTCATTTCCTCCTCTGTCCTCTCTCCATCCTCCTCTCTATGCTGAATGCAACTTTCATGTTCGCTGCCTTCTTCTCTTTCATCATCACTTCCATCATCCTCCATCACATCTTCTCTATCTACAACATCAGGCTCCTCTATAGGAGCATGAAGGATATAATTAACATTAGCCTCTTATCTCAATTATTGCCTAATACACTAACCACCAACACCCTATTGCTACATGTTCATTCAAGTCAAAAGCTCACCTTGTCTCAAGTCTGCATCAGTGGAGGATGAGGGTTGTTGCTGCTGGTCCACTTTCTGTGACAGTTTATGGAACGTGTTTCCCAAATTAAGTTTTACCAGCAGGCAGCTAGGATGATATAGCCATTGTGTAATGTCATGACGTCTGGGGCTAACTAGCCTATATGCCTTAGGTTATTATTTATCATGTAGCCTAATAATGGCTTAGTGTTAATTTGCTTCTAATCAGTAGCCTGCTGTTGCAGTATTAGCCGCCTCTTATCTCAAGTATTGCCTAATACACTAAACACCCTGTTGCTTTATTCATCCTTGACCTTAACCAAGGCCTCATTTTAAAGTGTAGCCTATTGTCTGCTCTTGCTTTGGGTTGTCCCTGTTCTTTTAGCAACAATAACGGAGGTAACAGCAGTGAAGAATGGGCTTTCATCTTGTGTGTTTAAACGTTTGTGCTCACCTTTCTTTGAAAAGAAGCTTGTCAGAACCCTTAATTTTATCTTCCCTCCCTGTCTTTCTTCTCCTTTCTCTTCTGAGAGCCAGACTTCAATGTATTTAATGGTGATATTGCCTCATCTCCATCCAGATAAAAACGTCTCACCGTAAGCAAGGTGCGATTCGCGGTGAAATCAGTTATATGGACTGAACTATTTTGAGCTTTTTGCAAGGGGTGTTCACAGAGTAGTCACAGCAGTCTTTACTTTTTTGTCATACAATAATACACACATTTATTAAACTCTTATGCTAAGCTTGCATTTAGATCGATATTCATCATGAAATGTAGCTAGTAGAAAAAACAATTCTAAACTTCCCATGGGCCCCCCTCTGCCTTGCCCCCCCCCCCAAGGCTTTCCAACTGATACCCCCAGTCCGTCGGCCCTGCCCCCACCAGTCAAATCAACTGGGGCCGTATCACTCATCCTCTGGGATTCATCTCCTTATGAACAAAAGTTACCACAATGCAGCTTTTATGAGCTGGCTTTAAAGGTGCCATCATTGGTGGCTTCTCCTGTGTTGTTTTTATAATCTTTGGGGGTCAAGGGCGGGGTTATCGTGGTGGTGTTTTTCCTGGTGCAGTCGAGCAGTGAGATTACATGACATTCATACAATAGGGAAGGGGGCGGGGACATGATGCTATCTGCCCTTCGCGGCTAACGACTACGCTAAAGGCTCACAATGGTGTCGGCGGTTCTGTGGGCTTTATACTTGACCTTCTCGACAGATTCTTGATACATCGTGTTGTAACTAAACCAAATATTATATTTTATCACGTATAGCTTTGTTGTTGTTAAATAGATAAAGTTGCTGGATAAAAATGTGTTCTGGCTCTGTGAGAAAGATAAAACATACATTAAACTAAAGAGTACAATTTAATAGAAGGGTGGACAGGATATAGGATGTATCTGAAGAATCAGTGGTGTGTGCGTGGTTCGGGTAGAAGTGTGCAGTGGGGGGGATAGAGTCGTCGCCCCCCCAAGCCCCGCCCACTGGCCGCCCTCTGACATTGACCAATGAGAAGGGCCGTCTCAACACGTTATCTCCATGATTCATTGAACTTCCACGACAAGCAAACAAAAGCCTGCAACAGCGCATTTTAACACGCCACGTGTTATCATCGAGTCTCAATACTGTACGGACGCAATATGCTGCAGCTGCTGAAAGAGGATCCGCAGCGTCGCTATAACACAACATTTAGGCAGTCACTAAATGCACGCACACCCGCCTTGTTGTGTGCGAGAGAAACTCTGCATCCCTGTTGCCAAATATCGATTTCGGGGCCATTTGTTTCACAGACGTCTCCAATGTGACTCCTCTTTGCATGCCTAATGAACTGCACCTCCTCTTCCCTGTCCTTCTTGTGTTAATCTCAACCCGTCCGCGTTCAACAGAGGGAGAGGAGAGAGAGAGAAAGTCAGTGAGCTACAGAGCAAGATAATAACACAAACAAGAATAACCTTTATTTTACATGGCACGATTCATATCAATACATCTCAAGTTAAAACAAGTATGAGTCAATAATAACAATGATCCAAAATAAAGTACTATTAATGCAACATTAAAAACTAAACTAAATGAAAGAAAAAGCGCATATATATATCGAGGCTGGCGTATAGGAAGGCTGATCAGCTGCTCCCCTGGCCGTGGTTTAAAGCTTCTCTGTGAAGGTGTGTTCTGAGGCGTGTGTTTTTTGAACCTCCACATTTCCACTTCCCCACGTGTCTGCGTGTGAGTCATCGCCCCGTCGCTTGGCAACGCTTGGGAGGCTTTGTGGCCAAACGCGCAGCAGCGCGTGGGACGGGGAGTAGGCCTTGACCTGTTGTGGTACCGCACGCTCCGAGATGATGTATGCGGCCAAAGTCATGGAGGGCTTTGAGAAGTAACAGCAGTGCTCTGAATTGAATTGAATTGTAAATAAAAACCAACAGCAGTGTTCCGAATTGAATTGTCAATAAAAACCAACAGCAGTGTTCTGAATTGAGTTGGAAATAAAAACCAACAGCAGTGTTCTGAATTGAACTGTTAATAAAAACTAACAGCAGTGGTCTGAATTGAATTTTAAATAAAAACCAACAGTCTTCTGAATTGAATCGTGAATAAAATCAGCAGGATGTTAAATTGAATTCTAAAAAAAATCCCAGCAGGTTTCTGAATTTGATTCAAAATAAAAATGTATAGGATTCTGAATTGAATTCTAAATAAAACCTACAGCAGGATTCTGAATTGAATTCTGAATAAAAATGTACAGGGTTCTGAATCGAATTCTAAATGAAAACCAGCAGCAGGGTTTTGATTGGATTTGAAATAAAAACTAACAGGGCATTTTAGAGAGCCATTACAGTCTTTAACGTGTTCCCGTTTCCTTGTCCTGCTCAGGATTCTGGCTGCAGAGTGTGTGAACATGCGGACGTTGGTCTCTGAAGGGTTCGGGAGCCCGTGTAAGCAACGCATTGCGGTAGACAATCCTGGGGAACACAAAGCGTTCACTTTATCTCTGAGATCCTTTCTCCTCCACACTCTGGGCTTCTCCCCCGAGGGCCCCCTAGATCAGGAGGATGGACATGGCTGATTTAAACAGGGTGGAGAGGTGCCTTCTCTCTGTTCACCCTTCAGCACCCTGCTTCTTTATCAATTCTCTCCCCCGTTTGGGGGGAAGGGTGCTGGAGGGTGCGTGGGGAGGAGGGGGGGGGGTGAGGAGGGAGAAAACTCACTGGATCTTGATCTCATTGAATTAAGTGGAGGAAGAGAAGAGAGGAGAGGGTCATGCAGTCTCGAGGTCACAAGCCAGGGAGGAGAGCAGCCAGCTCTCCTGGTGTGTCACCTTGATCGCACGTGTGTGTGTGTGTGTGTGTGTGTGTGTATGTGTGTGTGTGTGTGTGTGTGTGTGTGTGTGTGTGTGTGTGTGTGTGAGTGTGAGTGAGACACTGCAGGTGTGTGTGTGTGTTGTGGTACCCCGGCGCCGTAGCGTCCCCTTCTCCCAAAACACCACGAGTCTCTGCGTACTGAAAAAGCCCCAAGGCGCATTTATTTGGACCAAACACAAAAGACGGGCTGACTATCGCCCCGCAGGTTAACTATAACAAAAAAAGACTGGGCTCCGTGAGCCTCGGTAGGTTCCCTCGTCTCCTTAGTCTGGATGCTTGGGGAATGGGTCGTCCCGGAAAGGAATCCTGGACCGGACTCTCACCTCTCCCTGCAACGATATGGGAGACTCGAGACATAACTCTTTTTCCCACTTTTATACTCACCTGCGGTGGATCACCTTCCTCCTGCGCAGGTGTTACCCATTATTCTAAGTGGTGCTCCCCTAAAGCGCTCCCCAGTGCCCTCTGGGGGAAACAGGTGGTAGACTCCCTGCCGGACCTGTCCCCTGGGCTGCCAGGGCCTCTGTGCACGGCCCGGGTTGCCACACTCCTCCACCCTTTGATGAAGGCCCGGGGCACCTCTGACTGCCCAGAGGCATGCGTCCCGTCGGGATAGGGCATCAGCGTTGGCGTGCTCCCTCCCTGGTCCGTTAAAATCTCCTTTGCTATACCCACCCGGCTAAAAAGCAGCATTAGCTTCCGGGCTACTGCCTTAGCGGTGGCGGCGCGGAGGGGCAGGGCTTCAGGGTAACGGGTCGCATAGTCCACCATGACCAGGATGTACCGGTGACCCCGGCTGGTCTTAGGGAGAGGTCCCACAATGTCTAGAGCCAGCCGGTCGAATGGTACCTCTATAATTGGCATCGGAATCATTGGGCTTCGGGTTGAGGGTCTCGGGGCCGTGTGCTGGCACTCGGGGCACGCCTGACAATACTCAGTAACATCTTTCTTAATCCCTGGCCAGTAGAATCGGCTTAGGATCCTCTCCCTAGTTTTGTCCATGCCTAGGTGGGCCCCTAAGAGGTGTGTGTGTGCCATGAAGAGGACCTTACTGACATACGTCCGAGGTACTACCAGTTGCTCCGTAACTGCTCCCTCCCTCTCTATTACCCGGTAAAGTAGGCCCGACCTGGTGCAGAAGTGTGGGTGAGGTAGGGTACTCACTGAATCCCTGGCCTGGCCGTCGTGGGAGAGGACGTGACTCCAGGCGTGTTTCAGGGTGTCGTCCTGTAGTTGGGCGGTGGCAAACCGTCCGGACCGGTCCTCTCCCCTCCCAGTAGGGGGAAAGTCCGAGAGCTCCGTAAGGGGGGAACTCTCCGTCTCCCCTACACCGGCGGACTTCTCGGACGCCGTCATGGTGTCCGGGGTTCCCGATTGGTCCGACCGGGGAGCCCCCCCAATCGGGCGGGCTGGGGTGCCTGGTGGTGTGGGACCCTCTCTCCCGCTTCCGTCTCCCTCTTCCGACGTCTCGGCTGGGGAGGAGCGTTCCGCCCGAGCTCCGTAGGCTTGCCGAATGGGTCGGCCGCGTCGCCTCGGCTGGGGTCGTGGCGGCCTGGACCCTGGTTCGGCGTGCCATAGCCGGTTGAAGATGGGGCAGTCTCTACCGATCAGTAGGGGCACGGGGAGGTTGGGTACGATCCCGGCCCTTACTGCGAAGGCCCCTCGGGGGGTCCGTACCACCACCTGGCACGTGGCATACGTGCGGGTGTCCCCATGTATGCAGGCCACCTCAATGGGTTCCCCCGGCCTGCCGACGGCTAAGTCAGGCCGTAGGAGGGTGATGACACTCCCCGTGTCAATGAGGGCCTGAGTGTCCGGGTCACCCACCCGAGCCGGGATGGTGGGACCTCCGGCCTCCTGATGCGCCCAACAGGTGGTGAGGAGGCATGGTCCGGGTCGGCCTTCACCAGCGAAGGCCAAGGGCATCGAAACGTCCCTGTTCTCCGGGCACTGGCGAGCAAGGTGGCCTGTCTGGCCACAGCTAAAACACCGCCCTTCCTCTCTCATTTCCGGTGGGTGTCTCTGGGTTCTCGGCGGGGCTACCCGTCGAGATGGCTCCATTCCCCGTCTGTCCCTCCGGGTCTCGACAGGCCGGGCCGGTGTCCGGGCAGCGCCGCCAAGCTGTTGGGTGACCTGCCAGTTTTCCAGCTGGCGAATAAGTTCGTCCACCGTGTTCGGGTGGTTGAGGGCGATGGTTCTCTGGGCGTCCGGGGACAGCTGGCGGATGGTGTTGTCCAGCAAAACCCGATCCAGAACGCTGGGGCCGTCGTCGCCGGTAAGCCACCTCCTAATGAGCCTCCCCTGCTGGGCGATCTGGGACCTCACGGCACCCCTAGGATCGAACCGCCAGTCGTGGAACCGCTGGGCCCGGGCAGCAAGACTATGTCCATAATATGCCAGGACCGCCTGCTTTAGCGTGGAGTACCGGCTTGCCTGTTCTGGTGATAAGTCCTGACCCGCCTGCTGAGCGGGTCCAGTGAGGAAGGGGGCCAGAATGTGGGCCCACTGTTCCTCTGGCCAGCCCTCTCCCCGGGCCGTCCTCTCAAATATCTCGAGGTATGCCTCCACATCGTCCTCTGGACCTAGTTTGGTGAGGCGGCTGGTGGGCGCCGAGATCGCTGAGGCGGGCGCTGTGCGCATTTCGAGCCATAGGACCGCTTGTCGGAGAAGGGCACGTTCCTCGGCAGCGTCCCTCAGTGCGGCAGCCGCGATCGCGGCTCTGTCGGGATCCTGCATTCGGGGTCGGGTGTTCCATCAGGAAAAAAATAATACAGTAAAAAAATGAACTCGCGGTCGTAGCGCGGTCGGATTGCCTGCGTTCTCCACCATATGTGGTACCCCGGCGCCGTAGCGTCCCCTTCTCCCAAAACACCACGAGTCTCTGCGTACTGAAAAAGCCCCAAGGCGCATTTATTTAGACCAAACACAAAAGACGGGCTGACTATCGCCCCGCAGGTTAACTATAACAAAAAAAGACTGGGCTCCGTGAGCCTCGGTAGGTTCCCTCGTCTCCTTAGTCTGGATGCTTGGGGAATGGGTCGTCCCGGAAAGGAATCCTGGACCGGACTCTCGCCTCTCCCTGCAACGATATGGGAGACTCGAGACATAACTCTTTTTCCCACTTTTATACTCACCTGCGGTGGATCACCTGCCTCCTGCGCAGGTGTTCCCCATTATTCTAAGTGGTGCTCCCCTAAAGCGCTCCCCAGTGCCCTCTGGGGGAAACTGGTGGTAGACTCCCTGCCGGACCTGTCCCCTGGGCTGCCAGGGCCTCTGTGCACGGCCCGGGTTGCCACAGTGTGTGTGTGTGTGTGTGTGTGTGTGTGTGTGTGTGTGTGTGTGTGTGTGTGTGTGTGTGTGTGTGTGTGTGTGTGTGTGTGTGTGTGTGTGTGTGTGTGTGTGTGTGTGTGTGTGTGTGTGTGTGTGTGTGTGTGTGTGTGTGTGTGTGTTTACACGGGTGGGCCAGCGTTGATTTTAGCTCATTGTTGTCGTGCTGAGAATCAAAATGTTAGCGGCCACTCAGTGAAGGGCCAAAATGTCATTCAGTTTACAGACCCAACTCGCTCTCCAGAGGAAAGACCGTGGGATTAACTTCCACACCAATTGTAAGCAAAACTTTTTTGTGTTGTGTTGTTTTTTTAAACTTTGTTTTTTGGTCAATTAAATTGATTGCACCTCATAAGTTTTCATCTCGTAGCCATGCCAACTGGAGTGTACGAACACGGCTGGCTTTTTGTGTCGCTATGGTAACAAGCAAACAGCGCGATGGTCTCTAAGACCCGGGCACTGTGGTTCCACCCTGATTCCCCCCCATGTTGGACCCCTTTGGACAACGCTCTTATCAGTTAATACAGACAAAGTCCTGAAGCCTTGGCTATTGGACAACTTTATAGCCTGCTTCTTAGCTTTGCTCGCTAGCAATGCTAGCTGTCGTGCTGACACAGAACAGAGTGTATAGCATGCTCTACAATTTAGTATTTTTGTAACGTTTGTAAATGAAGTCGAGAGTCGCGGACGCCATTCGTTTTACTCTTGCCCCTTTGTGCGGTGGTGACCCGGCAGGGTTCTGTGTCAGCGAGACAGAACCATAAACCACTGGGCCCCTTGCTCCTGGCGGTCTTATCTTTAGTCCCCACCACCATCAGCAGCCCCCCGTGACCGGACCCCAGAGCTGCCAGAGAGGCCCTGAGACAGAGCTGGTGTCCCTCTATATACACCACCAGGTCCTAATTGGTCCCTCTATATACACCACCAGGTCCTAACTGGTCCCTCTATATACACCACCAGGTCCTAACTGGTCCCTCTATATACACCACCAGGTCCTAACTGGTCCCTCTATATACACCACCTGGTCCTAACTGGTCCCTCTATATACACCACCAGGTCCTAACTGGTCCCTCTATATACACCACCAGGTCCTAACTGGTCCCTCTATATACACCACCAGGTCCTAACTGGTCCCTCTATAAACACCACCAGGTCCTAACTGGTCCCTCTATATACACCACCAGGTCCTAACTGGTCCCTCTATATACACCACCAGGTCCTAACTTGTCCCTCTATATACACCACCAGGTCCTAACTGGACCCTCTATATACACCACCAGGTCCCAACTGGTCCCTCTATATACACCACCAGGTCCTAACTGGTCCCTCTATATACAGTACCAGGTCCTAACTGGTCCCTCTATAAACACCACCAGGTCCTAACTGGTCCCTCTATATACAGCACCAGATCCTAACTGGTCCCTCTATAAACACCACCAGGTCCTAACTGGTCCCTCTATATACACCACCAGGTCCTAACTGGTCCCTCTATATACACCACCAGGTCCTAACTGGTCCCTCTATATACACCACCAGGTCCTAACTGGTCCCTCTATATACACCACCAGGTCCTAACTGGTCCCTCTATATACACCACCAGGTCCTAACTGGTCCCTCTATATACACCACCAGGTCCTAACTGGTCCCTCTATATACACCACCAGGTCCTAACTGGTCCCTCTATATACACCACCAGGTCCTAACTGGTGTCCCTCTATATACACCACCAGGTCCTAACTGGTCCCTCTATATACACCACCAGGTCCTAACTGGTCCCTCTATATACAGCACCAGGTCCCAACTGGTCCCAATATATACACCACCAGGTCCTAACTGGTCCCTCTATATACACCACCAGGTCCTAACTGGTCCCTCTATAAACACCACCAGGTCCTAACTGGTCCCTCTATATACAGCACCATGTCCTAACTGGTCCCTCTATATACACCACCAGGTCCTAACTGGACCCTCTATATACACCACCAGGTCCTAACTGGTCCCTCTATATACACCACCAGGTCCTAACTGGTCCCTCTATATACACCACCAGGTCCTAACTGGAACCTCTATATACACCACCAGGTCCTAACTGGAACCTCTATATACACCACCAGGTCCTAACTGGACCCTCTATAAACACATCCAGGTCCTAACTGGTCCCTCTATATACACCACCAGGTCATAACTGGTCCCTCTATATACCTCACCAGGTCCTAACTGGTCCCTCTATATACACCACCAGGTCCTAACTGGACCCTCTATATACACCACCAGGTCCTAACTGGTCCCTTTATATACACCACCAGGTCCTAACTGGTCCCTCTATATACACCACCAGGTCCTAACTGGTCCCTCTATATACAGCACCAGGTCCTAACTGGTCCCTCTATATACACCACCAGGTCCTAACTGGTCCCTCTATATACACCACCAGGTCCTAACTGTGAGTCATGATGATGAGTTACCACATGGGGCCTCCTGTCAGGACGTTGAATAATCATTTGGATTCTGATTTACGGCACGCGCTTGCCCCGTTCAGCGGCGCAAAATAATCTTATTTTAACAATCCCCGTTCATTTTGATGAAAAACCTTTCATCATGGCCGCCGTTCAGGTTGAGTTCAAAGCAGTTCAACGTGGGCTGCCCTCCAACGCCACGCTCCCTCCGGAGGTTCTGGAAGACCCGCGGTGAGCGACCCGCCGGGGTCAGATCTCTCAGCGAAGACGCCCTCTCTCTCTCTCTCTCTCTCTCTCTCTCCATCGGACCCTCTGTCGCCGATCGCTCAGCGCTATCCTCCCCCTCCTCCGGTCCGACCAGCTGGACTAAACCATGCGCATTGTGGGGCTCGATCAGCCCGCCACCCCCCTCGCCACCGCCGCCAGCCCCCCCCCCCCCTCTGCTGCCGTGCCGCTGCCGACGGCGGCTCTGGATTTATGTCGAGGGTGCGAGACTTTCCCCCCAAGCGAGGCAGAGAGGGTTGACGACACATCATGGCGGGGGAGGGGGGTGATGTCAGATGGGCTGGCATCCAACACAAGCTAATGGCTGACCGGTTAGGGCAGCAGCGCTCCAGAGGCTAAGTGACATTTCTGCGTGTCCAGAACGTCTGGTGAGGTCCACGGGACTCCAGGTGGCGGCAAATCAGGCCGCGCCTCCGCCTGCACAGATGTTCCAGGGAACACGTTTGTGTTAGCGAACGTTCAATCGGGGAGACGACTTTCGCCTTCCGAATCTCATCGCGCTGTGTCTGGGTTCTGGATTCCCACGCAGACATCGCAGGCCCCGCCCCTTGAACTCTCAACCAATCAGGACCTCGTGAATTAGCAGTGATCAGCCAATGCGCAGGCTATATCTTCATGTCTCATTTGTGCTCGTCTCTGTTGTTTTCATTGAGACTTGTTGCAGCTCACCTCCACCCCCGTCACCTCCAGGACTAAGCTCCACCCATCGATGGGTGGAGCCTCCTCCAGTGCCTCCTCCAGTGCTGAAGGAGCTCCATCCATAGTCACACCACCTCCAGTGTCTGGACACCATCGAGGGGAATTCATCTCCAGAAGCACTCTGTGGAGCCATCGTCCACAAATGTGAGGTTAATAAATGTTGGGGTTCATGTTAAATACTAGCCTTTCCTCGTCAAAGTCCCTCTGTGTTTTGCCCTGCCGTCCATAAAACCTGCTCATGGCAATGGTTGACCCTTGCTCCATATTCACAAGACCGCGGCCATATTTGGAAATCAATCTCTGCCCAGCCGAGGGCAGAGATTGACCCTGTGACCCGGGGAAGGCAGGTTCAAAACACGTTGGTTTGATCCAGAAACAAAATGTTTGTCACACGCCATTGACGACCATTTGTATATGTTTCTTCCTTAAATGAGTTCCCACAGGGGGACAGCTGAAGGGACACAGGCTCTCTGTGCGTTAACATGACGTGGACGTAGCCTCTAAACACGGGCGACTCAAAGACCTGAGACACAAACACGCATGACTACCTTGAGCTTCAGGCGACTGTAGTGCTGTAGTGTCCAGACTGTTGTCCTGAAAGACACGAGCCTAATGAGGCAAGCAAAACGGCCAGTGCTAATGGGAGGCGTGAAGGGGTCAGGGATCAATTGATGCAGCACTCATGCTATATAACTTGCTGTAACATTTCACCTTGTTAGCATGTCCGCGGCGTGCTCACAGGTCCAGATATGAAATTATTATCTCATTAACTGTTCAGTTAGTAGACCTTGGAAGAGAGACGCGGTTTTGCTTGAGTAAGTTTCGGTTGTAATTGTCTAAGTTGAGTTCTTTGTCCTCTCCGTTTTGGGGTCCCCGTGGTTTGTGTCTGTGAGTTAGTGGGTTTTTGGGTGTGTGTGTGTGTGGTTGTGCTGATTGCTTGGTCAGGAGGAAGCTGATAAATATATGAACCGTCTCAGCAGAGTTTGTCTGTCGTGTTGTTTTACAAATGTATTCTGTTCAATTTACTTTGTCTTCAGAAGAGCCTCACCATTGGTTACATTTCCTGCTCTATTTACAAAAATGCTATTCAATGCATCTCCATAAGAACCAGTCCAGAATATACACCCTCTATATACTTATCGAATAATGTAGACGTTTTCTCATCTGAAAATGCGAGGCAGGCGAAATGTAACACTGGGTGAAAAAAAACACCATTATGCAGCCGTAACAGTGCACAACAACTGTGTGTGTGTGTGTGTGTGTGCGTGCATTTGTGTGTGCGTGCGTGCGTGTGCATTTGTGTGTGTGCGTGCGTGCGCGCGCGCGTGACACTGACTACACATTACACGTCTGTGGAGACGCGGCACCAACACTCACTCACACGTTGTCAACACGCGTCTCCGCCACTGACCCCCCCGAGCCGAGAGACGCGGCGTCGCCAAAATGGAGCTGTCAAGCGGGGATATTGGGAGTTGACAGCGTATAGCTGGGGGGGACCCCCGTTGTCACGCCGGCGAAAAGACCGGAGCCACACTTGGATAAACCCATCCCCACCACACCTCAGAACCTCATCCCTCAAAGCGATCAGAGCTGACGCGACGCTGCGAACTGGACTACTTAGACGCTGTTTTTTTAGGGACCGAGCCTGTGAAACAGGACGAGGTCCCTATTGTTTTTGTTGTTATTTGGGGATCTTTGACGTTGATTTTAACCCCCTGAACATATACGAAAACTTTTTTTTGGCAAAGTTATCAGACCTGGTGAAAAATTATTTATTCTATGCGACACGTTAATGTCTCACCTATAGGTGGCGCTATTTAAAAAAAAAAAACGTAATGCTAATAACTCCTGCATACTTTGTCGCACACTCAAAATGTTTATATCCACACATGCGGGCAAACATGCTGCACCTCCTGATGTAGGCCACGCCCATTTCCGCCATGACTTTTTTTTGGCTACAACGCAAAAACTAAAAAAAGTGCGTCCTAGACATCTATTGCATGTGGCTTTCAACGATTTGCACGAAACTCCACATGTAGCATCTACATTCTGTATCATGAAAAAAACTAATTGGAAGTTTATTGAAATTCCCGAAGATAAGCGTGTTATAGTGCTTTATATATTTTTTTAGATGTCTACATTTTACGTAAAAAAAGTAAGCGGACCATTTCTCCACATTGCTATGTCCGTTCAACACCAAACTTGGAGCCCTACTTCTGTGTACCTCCTTTATGCATCTCACAAAATTTGTGGTCATTTCCACTAGGTGGCGCTAATTAAAATCAAGAAGTTTGGCAATGGATATTTAAATGAAACTTGGTATGCGGCTAGCTCATGGCGCCCTGAGGCGTGGTTCAAAACGGGGAAAAAATTCTGCCAGTGGATGGCGCTCTAAAAGCAGCGTAAATTGCTGTGCAAACACCATAATAGTTATGAATATGAAATTCACTGGACACATGTATAGTGCTGCCCAAAGCTCACATACCAAAAATTGTGCTTGTCGTGGTAGTAGCGCCCCCTACAGGCTTTAAAAACAACAGCCCCGACACCACGTTTCACCTACATGTATGAAACTCGGTAGGCACGTTATACAGGTCCAGACCTACAAAAAAGCCCCTTGGACCCATACCCCTTAAACCACCGGAAGTCGGATATTTGCATTTAAAATTTGCAATTTTCGCGTTGTATTTGAACAAACTCCTCCCAGGGGATTTGTTGTTTGGACTTCAAATTGTTTGTGTAGGTTCCCAACATGAAACTTGGGAAAAGTTGTGCTATTTGGGACTCTACCTCAAAGGGCGTGGCCACGGCGTACCGTCAAAGTCGGCCATAATCAATTTTTTCGTTTTTTCCACGACACCGAGTTTCACCAATATGTATAAAACTCGGTGTGGATATTAACCTGGCCTAGCCCTACAAAAAAAGCCTATTGGACCGATACCAAAAAACCCACCGAAAGTCAGATATTTTCATTTTAATTTTTGTCATTTTCGATTTTCGCGTCTTATTTGAACGAACTCCTCCCAGGGGATTTGTCGCTTGGCCTCCACATTTTTGGGGTAGATTCAGAAGATGGTTCTTACCAAAAGTTGTGCTATTTTCGACCCTACCTCAAAGGGCGTGGTCATGGCTTTCCTTCAAAGTCGGCCATATTCAATTATGTCGTTTTTATACCCATGTTTGTGAACGAACTCCTCCCATGGGATTTTTCCGTTCTGCTTCAATATTAATCAGTGCATTTGAAACGTGGTTCTCAACTTAAGTTGTGCTTTTTGCGACTCCACGTCGAAGGGCGTGGCCAGGGCGTGCCGTCAAAGTCGGCCATATTCAATTTTATCGTCTTTTATACCCATGTTTGTGAACAAACTCCTCCCAAGGGATTTATCCGTTCTGCTTCAAAATTGGTCAGTGTAGCTGAAACGTGATTCTTAACTAAAGTTGTGCTATTTACGGCTCTACCTCAAAGGGCGTGGCCAGGGTGTGCCGTCAAAGTCGGCCATACCGCACAGTGCGTGGACAGCCACAAACGAGAACCTGTCACGCCATCCTTGTGCAAACGACAACCTATCACCACACCATCCACGTGAACGATGACCTGTCATGACACCATCAACGTGAACGACGACCTGTCACGACTTCATCCACGTGAACGACGAACTGTCACAACGCCATCCACGTGCCGACGAGTCATTTTTATGGCGAGGTCCCCCCAAATGTCCCGCGGGACATTAACCCAATTTAGATTTTTTTTTATTATTTTTTTATTTTATTTTTATTTTGTAACTTTAAACAGAGTGCGTAATGTGGATATCGTGATACTCTTTAGCACCAGATCAGCTTATATACTGTGTGTGCGTGTATGTGTGCGTGTGCGTGTGTGTGTGCGTGACCTTGGATGCGCAACGATTATCGGGTTGCCTCTGCAAACCTTTCTCTCCTGCTCAAGATAAAGAAGAGAAAATAAATGTGTTCCCAGGTTTTGTAGTCATCTGTCAGTCATAGCCACAGCAAACAGAGAAACACCAATTATATCAGACATTTTTCCTCTGCCTTTGCTAACACAATGGGATTACGCCGTGTTTGTGTGCGTCCAGACTGGTTCCTGTAGGGCCCTTCTCTAAAGTTGGGTGTTGCCATTCTATGGGGGACTATGAAAACACTTTTTAAAAGTGATGGCACAGTAAATATTTTCAGACAGTTTTGAAAGCAGGAACAATATTGTCTTGTCTTCCGCCAGAAGGGCAGGTTTCTTAAACACCAGGGCTAACTTTTTTAACTGAGAAGAAGAAAACACAAAGAAACCAGAAATTGCCTAAGATATATACGCAGTATGCACAAACCATAGAGACTAAAGATGGTGATGTGGGGCTTCAAGGGATCTTGGTCTGGTCTACTTTCCTTGTGGGTGGGGTGGGATTAGTTAGCCACTAGGCAACTGGTCAACTGGTTAGCCACCAGCCTACTGGTTAGCCATCAGGCTACTGGTTAGCCACCAGGCCTCTGGTCAGCTGGTGAGTCACCAGGCTGATGGTTAGCCATCAGGCTACTGGTTAGCCACCAGGCTACTTGTTAGCCACCAGGCCCCTTGTCATCCATACAGAACATGAATGGTACTTTAGAAGTGTAGGCCCCAAAACATCCTCCACAAAAAAATGTCACTCCAGACTCTGGTGAACTATTCCTAGCCGAAATCATCAGATTTGCACTAACGCCATTGAAGACCGCCATTTTTTTTTGTTTACGAACACAAAGCAACCCCCTCCCGGCCGCCATCTGAGGAGACAAAACAAAACACCACCAGGGGGAGTAGTTTACACATACTTCTCATTCTCAGCACTCGGTGGCACACTTGTCAGTTCACAAAATGGTGAATTGATTACAACAACAAGCCTTACACCAGCACGTAGACCAATATCATGTTCACTCTGAATGTCAAACAAACACTCGTGAACATGATATGATGTCATGGGGTGCGTGACACCCCATGCCATATCTGAATCATCATCATTATAAGTGGTAAAAAGTAATGTACCCGTTCATCTCCAGTACCAACAGATAAATGCCATATTATATGACTCGCCTAATCCTAAACCCACAACGGAAGAGGGAAGAAAACTCAGAGAGAGACGGGCGAGAGAGATCCCTCTTTCCAGGGATGTGTAGGAGAGCAGTAAGTGCACAACGGGCAGATAAGGTTATGTAAGAGAAGTTCCCTCGAAAATAAGTCATCAATAATGATAACACCGAAACATGACGAGGTGTCCACAGTCAGGGGCATGTCGAGGCAACCGAGAGGAGCCGTCGGCAATGAAGAAGTTTGTTCTGGAACAAGTCCTTGAAGAAAAGTATCTGTGACGCCGACGGCAGCGTTAAGGTGAGACGGGGCCAGACGGACAAAGAGCGCGTCCAGAACCCATCTTGTTTCCCGTCAGCAGCTGTACAGACCGGCGCCGGCTATCAGGCCGGTTGGTTTAATCTCAAACGAGAAGTTAAACTCCAGGAGGACATGACTCCTGGTCCCCCGGGGGGTCAAATGAGACAAGCGGAGAAATGGGTTTTAAGTTTGGATTTGAATCCGACGACGTTCATCAGCGTTTCCCTGGTTACGGCTGGCAGGCCGCGAGACGGGTCGGACGCTCCGTGGGGTAACGCTCTGCTTCCCCCATCCCGAGTGGGACGGAACTTTCCGGGATTCATATGTGGGGCTGGAAGGGGCTGCTCCATGTCAGGTTTTGATAAGACAGGAGCAGCCGCTTGACCTCTGACCTGGTGTTAATCGAAAATCCAGTGGGGGGGGGAGGGAGGGAGAGAGAGAGAGAGAGAGAGAGAGAGAGAGAGAGAGAGAGAGAGAGAGAGAGAGAGAGAGAGAGAGAGAGAGAGAGAGAGAGAGAGAGAGAGAGAGAGAGAGAGAGAGAGAGAGAGAGAGGAGAGAGAGAGAGAGAGAGAGAGAGAGAGAGAATAGGATCTATGTGGTCAATCTCTCTAGTTCTAGTTAGGACTGAGCAGTGTTCTGCACCAGCCCGGGGGGGGGGGGGGGGGGGGGCTTGTGTTTCCTGGTACAGATTGTTCTGGAGAATACAGGAGAATAATGCGCTGCACTAATCGAGTGGAGACAAGACGGATGAATGTGTGTATGGGGTGTCTCTGTCTGCTGGCGAGGATAACGTCGTTACGTGGTAATGTTTGGAAGATGTGCGCCACGCCGTTCTGGTCGTACCTTTTACGTGTCTGTCACGAGAGAGAGCGGCTCGGGTCAAAGCAGGAGATGGAGGCGGGATGATTAGCGGCCAGACCTTGCAGAGCCCTGATAAGACGCTTCTGAGAAAGACAGACGGACGCACGGACCAGAGGGGGGAAATGAAGGGAATGGCCATCTGGTCGTCCAGAGAAAGACCTGGCCACTGGCTCTCTCTCTCTCTCACAGTCACTCACTCGCTCACACTGTCTCAGGATGATCGACTGGCAGCAGTGGTTTGATTTACAGCCGCACGCCAAACGACATCATCTCCGACGACTTCATCGTCACTTCATCGCGGGCCTCC
>JAXIVH010000022.1:3686596-3719096 GCA_036785325.1 Urophycis tenuis | reverse complement strand
AGAGAACTATGTAGAGATGACAGAGGGAGAGAGAGAACTATGTAGAGATGGACAGAGGGAGAGAGAGAACGACATAGAGATGGACAGAGGAGAGAGAGAACTACATAGAGATGGACAGAGGAGAGAGACAACTATGTAGAGATGGACAGAGGGAGAGAGAGAACTATGTAGAGATGGACAGAGGGAGAGAGAGAACGACATAGAGATGGACAGAGGAGAGAGAGAACTACATAGAGATGGAAAGAGGGAGAGAGAGAACGACATAGAGATGGACAGAGGGAGAGAGAACGACATAGAGATGGACAGAGGGAGAGAGAGAACGACATAGAGATGGACAGAGGGAGAGAGAGAACGACATAGAGATGGAAAGAGGAAGAGAGAGAACTATGTAGAGATGGACAGAGGGGGAGAGAGAACGACATAGAGATGGACAGAGAGAGAGAGAACGACATAGAGATGGACAGAGGGAGAGAGAGATAGAGAGAAACGGAGATTGACACGGGGACATCAGATAGAAAAACAATGATATGGGGGGGGGGGGGGGGGGGGGCGGTAAGCAATATGGAGATGGAGAGAAAGCAGGGGAAACAAAATGGCTTCCAGTGTGATTCACAATTGGACCCGAGCGCAGCGGGCGCCGAGTCCCGCTGGCCGCGCCCTTAATGACCGGATCCGGCTTTCCTCCCGGAAAACTGGAAAAACAATCTCTTCTCCCTGCTATGAGTTTCCACAGCATGCATCATTAAAGCTCCTCTCTCTCTCTCTCTCTCTCTCTCTCTCTCTCTCTCTCTCTCTCTCTCTCTCTCTCTCTCTCTCTCTCTCTCTCTCTCTCTCTCTCTCTCTCTCTCTCTCTCTCTCTCTCTCTCTCTCTCTCTCTCTCTCTCTCTCTCTCTCTCTCTCTCTCTCTCTCTCTCTTGTCTGTGGGACGGTCTCCCCTGGCGACGGCAGCCCACCGCCGCCGCCACCGCGCGGGGCTTTGAACGGGCCCGGCTGGCGCTGACTCACACAGAACACAGTACGTCTCAGTACCATGTGTTCAGGTAAAAGGGTACAACTAAAATGGCCGACCGGGTGAGACAGCCCCGCGGCCATGCTACGAAATTAAGCTAATTTTTTTGTTTGTTTGTTTCCGTGTTTGTTTGTTTCCGGAACTCAGCCCTTGATGTGTGACAATCAACATGATTATTTTGTTGTTGTTGTTGTTGTTGACATAAATCTAACAAGCTGCTTTGTTCACTTGTATGAGGTTGTTTTATCCAAAGCTAGGATTAGCCTTTGGTAAAACATTTGGGAGATTTTGTTTGTTTGTTGTTTTGAAGTACACACACACAGACATGCCACTGTTTGATGTGGTGGGATCTCTCTCTCTCTCTCTCTCTCTCTCTCTCTCTCTCTCTCTCTCTCTCTCTCTCTCTCTCTCTCTCTCTCTCTCTCTCTCTCTCTTTCTCATGTTGTCTCGCTCCCTCTCTGTCTCTGTCTCGGTCCCTCTCAGTATAATCCTTGCAGAATCTTCACATCTGCTCAGCCTGTGATTGAGGCTTAAACCACCCCCTTCCTCCCCCCCCCCCCCCCCCCCCACAAACCCACCCTCACACCCTCTGAATGTGAGGATTCCCTACATGTCTCCCTCAACCATCCTGGGCTAGATCATGTTCAGAGGAGTTCTAACATGGGACCTGGGGAGGCCTGTGAGGTGTGGGGATCAACTTCAGCACTCTTCAGGTCTTGTCAGCTTGTTTTACAGTCACCTGTGGGTCTGTGGTCGGGGACATGGTACCTGCAGCTTAGCACTCCAAGGCCTTGTCCTCTGTCCTTTATTCTTCATGTCCGCTTCCAAAAACTGGACATGACAATTACATTCTCAGTTGAAATGAAATCCAAATCCTCATACAGAATATTTATAGATACCACATAAAATATAAAAAGTTACGGAATATATCTACAAAAGTAGTAAAATATGTAAAATGTTAACACATCCAACTACACATATGTGTCAAAGATATCCAAAGTAATGGTATATAAGGAATCCCATAATGTCCGATGGGGTAATGCTGTGTTGGGAAAAGGGGTGTTACTAAAAGCAGGTGGATTTAATTTCATGTTAATTTGGCCACGCCCACATTTGGGTTTGGTTGTTGAGGCATGCTGCCCAAGATGGCTGACTTTGAAGACCATTTGCTGTTTGTATTGGTGAACTACTTTTGGATTTATGTTAGTCACTGTCCCTTAATGGAGTACTTATGAGTCACACCACCTGTGGATAAATGGACACCTAAGCTTCCACCTGGACGTCTGACGAGGTAGGCATCTGTGGACTTTAAGTTTGTACATTTAATAGTTTCCCTCTTCTTTATTGGACACGGTCGTCTCGGGCTGTTGACAAACTATGTATTGGGATGCAAACTGCCTCTCTTGTCCATTCCCCAGCAGCACAGTACACAGCGGTTGTCTTCAGATGTAACGGATAGAAATACCGTACAGAAGAAACACAATATCAGAATCTCATCAGGTTTTCTGCTGTGGATCAGAATTACATTTGGTACTTTGTACTTAGTGCTCTGAAATCAGTGGAGCGGCGATGGGAACGGCGCCCAGGTGAGGACCCTGCCCGCACCTACGAGGTGCAGCGGCTCGGCTTTTTGTCATTTGTGTGGATGATTTATGGCGGGGGGGGTCTGGCCGCCGTAATAATCCAGCACGGTGGCGATGAGGAACGGAACACGATGTGTAGCATGATAAAAGAGCCGCCCGTAATGAATGTGCACCTTTTTTCTCACCACAAAGTCTCTCAAGTAGACTTTGTGGTGAGGTATCCTTCCTGTTGAGAACTAGATGAGCAACTCCCAACAGACAACGCTGTGACACTGATGTACACGGAGGTGAAGCAGCGGGGGGGTTTGTTTTATTCATTCACTATTGGATCGCGTGTGAAGACTTTGAATGATATGTACTGTGAACCTCACTGTCCTGCCGTGTGTGTGTGTGGCGGAGGGGGTGTGTGTGTGTGTGACGTCATCAGTCGTCTTGTGTCGGAGAGACTTGCAGCTAGTGAATGACATCAACCCACGCAGTCACCAGTCCCATTAAGAGTTCCCCGCGGCCTCAGAAATATTGTCTTCCAACTTCGATCATCAGCCCACGAGTCGATAAGTCAGTTTATTTTCTGTGCTTGGCTGCAATCCAGTACAAAGACATCTGGAGAGGCTTGTCGTATTGAATCTGTTTTTGGGTGGAAAGACAAAGTGCCTTCTGCGACCGTGTGTGCGATCCGAAAACAACGATGGCTGACTGAAATTTTCGCAAAATCATCGCTAAAATCCCCTCATCTTTCAGTTGGTTCTTCCATCATTTCTACATTTTTCATGATCGGGTTAAAAAAAAGTGCTAGCAAAACAAAAATGCTACCAAATGTGTTTGGCACGTAGCGTTTTCCCCGAGTCATTGTGCGGGGCTCCTGGGCCAGATGGTCCATTCTCCTGGTTCTGTGCTGAAGGAAGGTGGTTGTTTTATTATGTCGCCCAAAGCTGTTGTGTTGGAGCAGGTTGGGTTTCCTTCTGCCCATCAATACATCATCTGCTCTCCCCCTGACCCACATCTGCATGCACCTTGTAAACACACACACATACGCACACACAAAACGCCTCCCAGAAATACACACACACACACACACACACACACACACACACACATTTACACACAAACCCACCGACACATCCACACTCAACTACACCAAAGCAAATCACACACACACACACACACACACACACACACACACACACACACACACACACACACACACACACACACACAGTGTGCACCCTGCCTACCCATCCTGTTTGTCTGATCTGTTTTCCCCGTGTTCGTAGGTAGCCGCCTCCCGCTAACACCTACTAATCTTCTCCATCTGCCATCTGCTCACCGGGCTTCGCTGCGCCGGGTTCTGTTGATCTACAGTTGGCGATGCCTTCAGAGCTCGCCGCACGCAGGTAATCAGTTATCCATCCGTACACACATCCATACAAGGCTGACATTTATAGATGTATATATTTTGCAAATATTCGTTAAAAAAAAAAAAAAAACTACAAAAAAACAGTTGGATCTGTTCTCTGGCGATCCAGAGAGTCGGTAGTCTGATACTTTTTTTTTTGCAACGATTTAAGGAGGAAAACTTTTGAAAGTAGTTCAATCTGCTGGACTCTTATCTCTTCCCGGTGAGGAAGCCTATAGTGTTGTTAATGTTGTTTTACTGTTATGGGCGGGCGGCTCTTTAATCGTCCAATGAAAGTGAGCTAAATGAGGCGTGTGTGTGTTTATATATACTGTGTGTGTGTGTGTGTGTGTGTGTGTGTGTGTGTGTGTGTGTGTGTGTGTGTGTGTGTGTGTGTGTGTGTGTGTGTGTGTGTGTGTGTGTGTGTGGTTATCGGTCTAACAGTAAAGCTGGTGTGTTTAGACAAAAGAATCTCACTTCATTATTCAATAAAGAGAGAAGACGAAGATATCCCCCTCTAGTAAAAGAATACCGGTCCCTCCATTATGGATATGTTGTGACTCAATACATATTCAATAGATACAATGAAGTCATACCTGTTGGGGAAACTTCTGAATTCTGATTGGGTTAAATAACACGAAGTGAATGCAAATCCCTCTCCGAGCAACGCGCCATATATGTCAAGATTTCCACCCCCGAGGAGAAACTTGTTTCGAGGGAAACTCCAGGTAACGGCTCCCCGCATCACGAGGAAATCAAACTTGTACGAGGCTCTAATGATTCCACCACCACCACCCCTCCTAAATCAGAATTAGAACAGCGAGAGTGGAAACAGAACCATCTGAGCTCATCCTAATAACCCCAGGACATCGACGCGCGGTGGCGACAGCAGGGGGGGGAGAGAGAGAGAGCGAGGGGAGCGCTGTCTCCTTGTCAAGCGCGTCACACTGATTGGGTTAAAATCATCGCTAATCACATCATTAGCCAATGATCACGGGGCTGTGGCGGGGCGGTGGGGGCGCCGTCGCCGCCACCGCCGCTGCCGAGGACGTTTTGGAGGGGAAGGCTGCCCCCCGGGCGAGGTGCTGCAAAACACGGGACTAATACATAGTAATCCACGCGCATCATGCTTTATTATGGATGCGGGGAAACGGGGCGTTTGCGGCGGCGGGGCCATAAATATGCAACGAGGGAAGCGGCAGAGCGGCGGCTGGCGAGGACTCCTGCAGGAACGCGTTCGGGGGATTTGCGCGGTGGGCCTTTTTATATTCATATGTATGAAGATGACATTTATCAGCGGACATTTATTCAGCTCGGAGATTGGGGCAAGAAAAAAAAAAATCATAAAACCCACTCTTCCAAGTAAATTTTCTGTCTCTCGCGCTGCTATCGGTTGGGTCTTTGTTTCCTTGGGACTCGGCTGGCCGTCTGATACCGGAGCACCGAGTCTGGAGATTAATCTGTTGTGTTTGATGTGGGTTAGGGTTTACACACACATACACACACGCACATGCACACGCACACGCACACGCACGTGTATGTGATTGTGCGTGCATGTGTGCCTACTGGCAAATGAGTGTTTCAGGTCACCCTTGGCAGCAGTACATTCCCCTCCCTGCATGTACGTGGTGGCCCTGGCCCGCTTCGAAAGGTCAAATTGCAGAAGAAAATCGTCTGACAGTGAGAGAAAATCTGGGCGGGGGGGGGGGGGGGGGGGGGGGGAGGCCTGCCGTGTGCGAGTCCCACCATAGTTCACAGGTTGTTAACATATAAAATATATGTCCACTATATAGTGTTTCCTGTTGCAGGAAGGGGCGGGGGGTGTGCGAGAGGGAGAGGGAGAGAAAATAGAAATATGTAATAGTTTTCCAGTTATTCCTGTCGTCTCTCCCGACACTTGCTTATGAATTTCACTCTCCGCAAACACAACCCTGGGTCTTTTTTTTCTCCCTCACTTCTTTTCCTGCTATATATTTCTGGAATGATATGTTGTTAATGTAACCAGTGGCGCAATGGGTAACTGAGTTTGTTGGATAATGACTGCCTATAACCAGGTTCGGAAAGAGCTCAGGTGTGAATTAAGACACAGGAAACCAGGTTGAAAATTAACTTAAATTATTATTGATGTTCCAGAATTTCAGGAAAAAATGTTCAGCAATTCATATCATCAAAAGCAGATATGGAAAATAAAAAATAGGGGGCCCTTTAAATGTCAATTTTCAAGGAGATATTGAAAATAAAAAACAGGGACAGGGGGCCCTTTAAGTTTCAGGGGATTCAAGTGAATGCATTCAAGAAAATAATAAACAAGGGGGCCCTTTAAGCTTTCAGAAAGTTTCAAAAAGAGGAGCTTTTGGGTATGGGCACAGATGCTACCACTGTTAGTAGCAGGAGGGGGATTTGGCCTGGCTCTTTGGTGTTTCGGTCAAGTTGCTGGTTTGGTGCCCTGGAGACCCGAGTTTGAGACCGGGCGGGATAACTGCCTTGTCCTTCGCTACAATTGGTGGCTTGGGGGTTCTGGGGTTTCAGGTCCAACTGGGTCAGCTCGCCATCAATTCCAGGCCTCACAAAAACCTGACCTGCAAGGCCAGGTGAAAGGTCTATTAGTTATCAAATAATTTCAGTTGTACAACATTTTATCATTGTAGTTTCATTCAGCATGATTAAATTCAACATTTAAATCATGATTGAGATGTCCATTGCATGCAGTAGCTCATGAATAGAATACAATATATTTCAATAAATCAAATATTCTTTTCATTATCCTTTTAAGAATTAAACCAAAAACTTAATCAATTCAAACCATAAATCAAAAGTAAAATCAAATAATCAAAACCAAACTCAATGACAAGTCACATCCAGTGAATAACTCCAGGCCTCACTAGCCTCTAGAGTTTGGTAGCTTTTCAAACACATGTCCAACATTTCAAACACATGGTTCAAAGTGACCAATCAACCAACCATATGACATTGAGCCATGAAAACAAACTCACCGAAGAGTACGAGTTTAGAATGCACAGGAGTAGCAGGATCATTCAGAAGACAGGAGTAGCAAACAAATAGCATAGCACATGCTGCTTTCAACTGAGGGAGTGGAGTGGCAGGAAGTGACATCACCACAGGAAGTGGGGCTTTTATCCTGATCACCTGATTGAGAGCCTGGTTGCCTTGGCAACCTGGGCTACATTAAACTGTCTGTCGATCTCCATGAGACCAGCCCAGTAGACGGCGCAGGAAGACTCCGGAAACATTCTGTCAGTGATAAATGTTTCCGGAAAATGGCAGAAAAGGTTAGCGTCTCCGCTGTATGTTGAGTCATTTTGACATTTTTAATGAGGGCTCTAATTCCACTCTCTGCCACAACACTTAGTCATTCCCAGCAGTCACTGTCAGCCATGTTTTGACAAATAACAGATCTTTTTTTTTTTTTTAGTACAGGCTCGTAGCGGCACTCGGCCAAAAGATTGTCAGGCCTCCTCGCTACGGAATGCAAAATGGCTTCCTTTTGTGATGCCGCGTCATGCCACAGAAGTGTTGAGGCACATATCTAAAAGACGCCCGGACCTGTGCGTCGGTTACCGCCTTCTGTTCAACATGTACACAGAATAATGAGAGGAAGACATCCATGCTGTGGGGTTTACTGTTGAGACCTGGGGCCTCATTTATCAACCATGCATAGAAAAGGTTCTAATTTCCTTCGTACGCATGAAATTTAGAATGTGTGTAAGTACAAAAAAATCTGTATTCATCAAACGTGCGTACACGGGTCGTACGCACACCAATAAGTAATCCATGATGATAAGATAAGATAAGATAAGATATTCCTTTATTAATCCCCCTTAGGAGAAATTCACCGTGACCAGCAGTACAGGGGATAGATGTGCAGTAAGAGCCTGGCTAAAGTCAATACACAATAAACAATAAATTAGATTAAATACGAGCTCTTAAGTCAGGTCGGTGACGAGTGAGAACCTGTATGCATACAATTGTCCTTGATAGCGGTTTATGGTGCAAAATGCAAAATAGATAGATAGTGCAAATATGCGGAAGGTGCAAGATGTGCAAATTTATACAGGTATTCCAGGTACAACATAAATAAATCCCACCTGTTCTCAACTACCATGCTCGTGCACGGTTAGAGTCATTTGCATTCAGAAACGCCTCCAATTGACCATATATGGTAGCGGCAATCCCTTTAATAATACGTCAATGCCAGCCATCCTCAATAGCTCCTGCTTGGAGCTGCGCACCCACCTGCAGGATGAACGAATTGTGCCTTCCTCCAGGCCACCGGGCAACAACGTTTAGTAGAAACATATTGGTATTAGATTATTTGTGTATTCATTAAATGAAGTCCTTTCCTGTTAACGTAACTGAATTCATTGTGTGATGGTGCTTTTATTGTGATGTGTGTGCAATCTATATGGCTCCAATTTGCGAATCCAGCGATGGCGTGGAATTAACGGGAACTGAATGTAAAATGGGGCTAGAGAAATGGTTGCATCCAACACTGCTGGCATGATTCTACTCAGTGTCGGCTGTGAAATGCCGCATGTTGAAATGTCCCAGTGGCCAAAAATCCCAGTGTGGACAGGAGCTGGATGTGCACTGGGTCGGCTTTGGTTCGTTTGGTCTCTCGCTCCAATATAGTATGTTGTAAATCCCGGCATAAATCCACAAATATATTTTTTGGGAATCTGTACCTACTGAGAAGCCACTCTGTGCTCTGACTGAGCAAATCCACACGCTCTTTGAAAACGCACTCCCTGCAAAGCGCACGGTTCTCTAAATCTTCCAAAAGTGCAAGATGCGCCATCGTCCTTATTTCAAGTTGTCTTTTTTAGGTTGTCCTGTCCCAGCTGTCTTTTATAGCTTGTCATACCAATTATTCAAAGGTGTCTGCTAACTTACTAAATGAGAATTGTTATTAATTAGAGGATACAGGGGACATGTGTGACGTTTTTGTTTGCTGAACACTGCGACTCTTAACGGGTTCTCTTAGTAGTTTCACTATTCTACAACTAGGTTTTGTGTGTACGCATGGTCAGAGTTGTGCTTAAATTTACGCACGTTCCTACGCACAAGTACAAGTTGATAAATCCCATACTTTGCGTGGGAATGTTCGTACGCACTGCGTAAGCACAAATCTGTGCGTACGCACGGTTGATAAATGAGCCCCCTGGTTTTAAACAGAGCAACATGCTGTCACTGTTCTGTGTGCTCATGAAGCAGACTCATTTCTCCTCCATTTTGAGTGTACAGGTCTTTAATGGCTACTGGAGCACCTGTAGCTCAGTGGGTAGAGCGGGTGGACAGAGTGGGTCGTCCACTCACCGTAGGGTCAGCGGTTTGATCCCCTTGATCCCCCCGCCCTCCTCCTTCTCCAACTGTTCACATGTGGAACCCCACAAAATGTACTGATTGTAAGCCGCCTTGGACTAAAGCGTCTGCTAAATGCCCCCTTTATAATGAGCCAGTAGGGATCAGGCATTCAGCCCACAGGTAGACTGTTGACTTTGGGACCCTTTCAGACTGGGAGTCAAACCCTCACCCCTAGACTGTCCTCACCGCAGCGTAACCCGGTCAGTCCATATGGCTGAATCTAACCCGCGTGCCTCATGCTCCACCATCACACTCGCAGTGTGAAACACACACGCACCGCCTTCTTCCTGCCGCGGTTTAAACAGAGAACGTCAAACTGGCCTCGGATTAATCGAGTTTCCACCGGAACACTTTCGTGGTTTTTAATTTCCAACCAGCGCAGATACAAGTTTCAAGGCTCCAGATTCAAAAGACCGACTTCAAACCCGCCTTTCATTATGCAACGCCGCCCAGAACTCTCATCAGCGCTTTGTGCCAACGTCTACCTGCTATGTGCCCTCATGTGGGCATGGCAGCCCAGGCTCACTAACTCACCGAACATTTAACTTTCCTTTGTGTGCTAAATTAAGTAAGTGACATTGTTGGTATGGCCCACTAATATGCTCCTGTGTGTGTGTGTGTAGATGCTAAGGTGTGTGGGGGGGGTGGGTGCAAATGTTTTTAACGGAAATATGATAACCCCATGGTCTGTATCAACAACAATTCGTTTTTGCACGTGCTGCTTCAGAAGACACCGCAAATAATTGATTGAATTACACACGCAATTTCACTCTCCGCGAGGCAATTTAACAGTTGATGAATATCGTACATTTGCGACGTTAATTCCGTTCACGCTTGATCAGAAATGATCGGTCGGGTGGAAAACCAAACCAAGGAAACCCAAAGTGTTGTGGCTTTAAAATGCACAACGTGGCGTTTTGCTGTCATGGAGACTGACCTTTTTAACTCCTCATAACGAGATACTTAATGTGCTTTGTGGATCACAGAGTGGCACTCGCACACTCATGATTGTGCAAACAGCAGTGGCACTGTTTATTAACACTCCGACATGGAAAATGCACTCGGTAAATAAACGTAACCTTTTTGGTTCACGAATAAACACAACGTCGTGCTTTTTACAGTGAAGCCGCGGTTATTGGCTGAATGCCGGGCCTTCTCTTCCACGTTATTATCATCGTAAACGCACATCGTGTGTGAAGCCGAATGCTTTGTAAAGACGAAGACATTTTGCCTGCGTTGCTTCAGCCAGGCGCCACGACCAGGCGAAAATTGGCCTGTCCTGACGTCACCGCTACGCTCACTGAGTATTGACCGCCAGCCTGCAAACCCTCGCTAACGACACTCGCTGACGACACTCGCTAACGTACGCGTAACAAACCGATGAAAACCATGTTGAGAACCACCATGGGGGGGGGAAAAACCCAACCTTGTTTTTGGAGCGTGCGGCCCGCCGTCTGCCCTGACGGAATCAGTTTTGAGGGTCCGCTCCGTGGATTACGGCGTCATAATTTACCCCCGCCACGGCCCCCGGCCCCCGTGACTTGTTCATCAGGGCCTCATTCGGCGTGTTTTGTCACAGAGCGCAGAACGAGCGGCGGCCCGGCCGGCTGCGGCGGTGACTCGTCGGGAGTCGATGGCTCGTCGAGTTGAAGTCAATTAATTTTTCTTTTAACTTTTTTCTGTTTTTAATCTTCAACTTTTTTTGGAGGGTGGGAGGGGGGGGGGGATTGATTGATTTTGTTTTGATGGCGTTTGTTAGGTGGTTTGGGGGGATGGGGGGGGTGCAGTCTCTCTCCCACAGGTCTGTAAATGATTTCTCACATCTTACCGGGCAATCTATTTTCTCTTCACGTTCCATTGCAGCCGCCATTAAGAGACCCCAAAGTTTCCTCAGGTTTCAATAACTATGCAAAAATAATAAGGACTGCCAACTTTAGTGGAGAATAGAAACCACTGTTCTATTGTTCTTCCTGGTGGTTTTAACACCCAGAGACCTCCGTGTGTGTGTGTGTGTGTGTGTGTGTGTGTGTGTGTGTGTGTGTGTGTGTGTGTGTGTGTGTGTGTGTGTGTGTGTGTGTGTGTGTGTGTGTGTGTGTGTGTGTGTGTGTGTGTGTGTGTGTGTGTGTGTGTGTGTGTGTGTGTGTGTGTGTGTGTGTGTGTGCAGATATCCAAAAAACCAAGAGACAAGACCGTTACTGGTGGGAGGAGGTATGCTTGAGAGTAAACACACACAATAATTTAGGAGCAGCAGCGCCCTCTCTGGTGGGACGCTGGTAATGGCAGTTGAAATAAAATAATCGAAACAAGGTTTAAACGAGGAGCGTTTAGCAATACATTAAAGCTAATTAGAGAGCGAGCAGAAACGATTAGCAGAGAAGGCTATTTTTAATTCAATCAACCGGAAACCGGTCCCTTCCTCCCCACTTCAGAATCAGAATTCGATTTATTGCCAAGTAGGTTTGCACCTACAAGGAATTTGTTTTAGTGCAATTGGTGCAATAGAAAGCAGTATTAAAAAAATAAGAGTAAGTAAAAATAACTATAAATATATATATATATATATATATATATATATATATATATATATATATACAATGTACAAAGAATTTGGAATACGGAGCATAGAAAAATATTGGTCCTGAATGAAGACACACTGTACACACTGTGCGTTAATGTAACGCAGATGATCTGAAGATGCCACGTTGATGTAGCATGTAGGACTGTGTGGGGGAAGGGAGAGAGTCAGTGTCAGGGGGGGCTCCGGGCCTTGTTGAAAAGGCTAGTGGCAAACGGGAAGAAAAAAAAACTTCTCCACCAATGAGAAGTTGATTGACAGACAAGACGGATTCCCTGAACCAATTGGGGAAGAGATGCCTCGATCAATCAGAAATGACGTGGGAGTGGTCCAAAGTATGAATTGACTCATTCAGCGACAGGTGCAGTCCACACCACGCTCACAGCGCGTTTCACTCACTTAATAGCTAACAGATGACCGTGGCATTTCCCGACAATTGACATTAATGTAATGCCCCTCACATCTTACCTACAGGGCCTTTTTCTCACAGGCTAAAGGAAAGCAAGGGGCCAAACCCTGGCTCTAAACTAGCCAAAGCCCCATCTAGCCAGTGTTTGGTGTAAGGCAAAGGTGTGTCGGACCCCGTGAGTCCACATCAGGCTGATGCTCAGATTATAATCTGCTTTCATTCTCCATCCTTGTACTCTCCACGCGAAGGCGAGCGGCCCGAGTGCCTCTTAAAGGGGCTCCCGCCTCATGTACAACATTTCCGCGACATCGCCGCAAAACCATTGTCACCTCGTCTTCGTTTTTTTTTTTTAATTTGTTTTTGTCTTTCGTAGCCGAGTTCAATTAATCCCCTGCCAGACCACTGGAGCGCTGGCAGGGGGCAGCAGGCGTTCTCCGCTGCCAACTTATTTGTGTGTGTGTGTGCGTGTGCGTGTGTGTGTGTGTGTGTGTGTGTGTGTGGGGGGGCGGTCATGACTGAATTAATGAATCTTTATGTAAATCATTCGCTGAACAGGAAAACGCGAGCGGCAGTCGTCATGTGCCGTGATGTGGCGCCGATGGTGGTGGTGGAGGAGGAGGAGCTAAAAGGTGAACCCCCGCACCCCAAGATAACTCGGTGTTTCACGTGGCGGCGGCGGTGCGGGAAATTCCCGAAAGCGCCTCGAACCTGCTCGAGTTTTCTCTGTCGTTTTTCGTTTTTGTCTGAATACTTGGCAAAACGTGCCACGCCCACTTTGTCAGCCGCGGTGACGTTTCAACTGGAAACGCCTTCTCAAGGTCTGAAGGAGAGTTGTCACGGTGATATAACCTTATTTAATGTTTTATTTTACTTTGTTTTAATGTTTTTTTTTTTAACTTAATTTGTGTTTCCCAGACTCACATTTTGTATCAAACCATACGTTTCTAGTTTTAGCTGCCCTGCTGGGGGAAGTGATGTTATGATGTTATGTTATGTTATACTCCGGCTGTAGGAAGCCACATGCATCTACATGCATCATGACCACGTTCCCAGATGAAAACAGTAACCCCAAAGATGGCTCTTAAGCAACACATATTGTTGTCGAAAGAGTGTGCGTGTGTGTGTGTGTGTGTGTTTACTCTCTCTTGGCCTCGGCACTCATGAATGAAGATGATCAGTGAGTCCAAGGCTAGTGAAGTATGGGTGGGGGATTGTGGTGTGTGTGTGGTGATTTTTCAACACGGACGTGACACTGGAATAATGTGAACGCCATCAGAGTAATGAGGTGATACAAGAGGACCGACCTCGGCTCACAGACAGACACACACACACACACACACACACACACACACACACACACACACACACACACACACACACACACACACACACACACACACACATTGTAGGATCTCATCCCTCATTTGTCTCACTTTATTTGCTTCCCCCAGCAGATCTTGGCCTCTCGGCTTGTATTCCACCGTGCTGAACACACACA
Organism: Urophycis tenuis; assembly: GCA_036785325.1. Taxonomy (NCBI): domain Eukaryota; kingdom Metazoa; phylum Chordata; class Actinopteri; order Gadiformes; family Phycidae; genus Urophycis; species Urophycis tenuis. The sequence goes on along the minus strand of JAXIVH010000022.1, from coordinate 3,705,244 downwards.
CACACACACACACACACACACACACACACACACACACACAGAAACACCACATTTCCACCCTCCAATTCGAGGGGTTTGTGTTCTGGAGTGGATGCTGAGCCACCTGTAGTGGTGTGGCCGATGGCGGTCGCTATGCATATAAACATACGTTGAGCTAGTTCACCAGGCGTTGCTTCTCTCTCCCCCCGGCTGCATTAACTACCAGGCTGAATGAAAAACATCCAGAAAGCCTGACGTGATGCATGAGGAAGAGACGTCAGGATCGCTCTGGTGGCACGGCTGTTTCTCAGGAGCTTTGGAGGATGTCATGACCATTCCTAACACATCTGTTAGCTGCCAGCTAGCCACAAGCTAAACGGCTAACGGCTTTCGGCTAACGGGTAACGGGCTAATGGGTTTCTGGGTTGCCTTGTGTCTTGTCGTCCGTCCATCCATCCATCCATTCACGCAACTGACTTCCACGTCGCAGTCAGTGAAGTGATTTTTTCCAGCATGCTTGGTTCTCCAGTTGTTGCCCAGCCATTGAGCTGGTGTGTATGCCATATAGGCTCCTCCCCTTGACATTGGCCCCGCCCTCCTTTGTAAGAACCTCCCACATATTGGGTCCCTCTCCATTGTTGGGCTTTCCCATAACTGTACTGTGATGATGATGTGTGTGTGTGCATATTCCAAAACACGGTGTTTGAAATGTGTTGAACTGGGCACATAGATTTAAAGCGTTCTTGCATTTGAGGAGGAATTTCCCATGTGAAAACATCTATGAATGTTAACAGGTTAACGGAGGTTAACAGGTTAGGTTAACATGTTAGCAGGTTAACGGAGGTTAACAGGTTAACAGGTTAACGGAGGTTAACAGGTTAACAGCTTCCAAACGGCTTCAGGAATAACTGACCCCGATCGGAGGCCCGGCCGGCCGCTCTGCGGTGACTCGGGTTCTGCGGGTTCTCCTTAGGAACGGTTCCCCCTGACGCGTCGGAGCGGCGCAGGGTGAGATACGCCGCGCCAGGGAAGCGAGCGTGAGGCGTGAGGCGGTCGGACGAGGCGTGTTGGATGTTGACAGCGGTCGGACGCCACGTTGGACACTTGGTAGAGAGAGACGTGGCCCGGAGGACACTGGTGTTAATCTTTACTCCTCCTCCTCCTCTCCGGCCAATGTTCCTCTTTCTGTATTCCCTTATTATTTAGAATGTTCAGCCAGTGGCCAGTGGTGGCTCACACACACACACACACACACACACACACACGGCGAACCACAGAGGAGAGAGAACTGCCCGCTGTGGTTTGGGCGAGAGGAGAAGGCCCGTCTCAGGTCTGAATGGGCCCTGTAAGGCAGCAGCAGCAGCAGCAGCAGCAGGTTCCTGTGGGCCGAGGACAGCAGCGATGGCGACGGACCGCAGGACTCGCTGGGCACACGCTGACATCACTCAGCGCTGCACGCCGCCTCCGAGTCCACATTCATAAGAAACGGCGACACAACGGGCGATAACAATGCAGGCTATAATACTGATGGTGAGTGTATGGGACATGTGATATATCCCGGTGAGCCGAGCGTTGCGGTGATCACAACGGACTCTGGGTGGGGGGGGGGGGGGGGCGGGCAGCTGATATCATTCTGTCACACGTTACTCAGGTTCTGCGTTGCTAATAGATGTGGTTGAATAGGCAACACCGGGCCCGGCGTAATGTGGACGCTAAGTGTATGTGACGTGATGTATCGCCGTGTGTACGTGGAGATACGCGTCCCCCCTGCAGACTCTGCAGCGCTGTGAGGCCGCACTGCGCTGAGCAGAGCTGATGTGGCTGTTTAAGCCGTAATAACCAGGGGAAATGTAAATGTAGGCATTTCCCTCTCTCCCCCCCGCCCTGTTTTAGGTAATTAAATTGATTTCCGGTGTAGATATTCCGTCCAGCGTTGCCAGGATTTTGACCGGCCGCGTATTAAGTGGAATTAAAAACTTTGACATTTTGATACGCGGGAAATTAAATTACCGAACAAATGGGGAAATTCCTGGGAAATGTCAAGATGCAAATGAGTGGTAGTGTCTGATGCTCTCTCTCCCCCACCCTCCCCCCCCCCCCACACGTCTTGGGAGTGTCTTTGACCCCCGTCTCCCCCTTTAGCTTCAAGGACCTAACTAGAGCTCATTTTAAGGCCTCTTCCCTGATGGGGAGTTGGAGTTGAGTGTTGCCACACTCAGCTCTCGACTGTACACACACACACACACACGCACGCACGCACACATCATGGACCAAGTCCCAGTATTTAGATGCTCAGTGGAACTCAGTCAAACAAGTCAGATGGAGTCTGTGCTTTTTTTTTTTTTTTGCTATTCATAACAATTACCAGGAATGCATTGTTTAAAGATGACAATGAAGGGGAGAACGCGTATTAAATCTCTGCATTTTCAACATTAAATATTCACCACACACACAGAACACGCTGGAAACAATCATTAGCGCTCCTAATGATGATGATGATGACGACCAAGCGGCTGTTCCACTGAACCTCAAAGCACATTAAGGACACACGGCGTTACCGTCATGCAGCAACATCACATTGAGGCCGCCATTCTGAAACAACCCCCCCCCCCCCCCCCCACAGACGATATCTGGTCTCCCGCCACACAAACACACACACACACACACACACACACACACACACACACACACACACACACACACACACACACACACACACACACACACACACACAGGTGCACGGTACGTGTTGTACCGTGCGTTGTCCTCCCTCCCATGTGTTCCGGGCCGCCGGCCTGCCTGAGTGCCCGCCAAACGGACCGGCCGCCGCCGCGGTCGCCGCCACTCTCCTCTGAAGCCGCGGCCGGCCGCGCCGTCCCCCCGCGCGCCTTTGACTTCCAGTAAACCCCTTTTAATCCCGGCTCCTCTTCCCTGATGAGCAGGGCTGAATCCAGCCATCAATTCGCTTACAATCTCAAAGCCCCCGCCGTCCTGATCTATAAACCCCCCCCCCCCCCCCCCTCCCCCCCCCGACAACAACAAACACCGCGAGGGGGGGGCTCACGGTGGCGAGCGGGGGGCCGCCGGCTTTCAGCGGGCCGAAGCTTTTAGACGTGAAAAATCGATGGCTCTGCTGATTCTCTCTCCTCTTTTGTCCGCTGCTTGGCGGTGCGGTTCTCTCTCTCTCTCTCTCTCTCTCTCTCTCTCTCTCTCTCTCTCTCTCTCTCTCTCTCTCTCTCTCTTTCCCCCCCCCCCGGTCAGCGGTGCGTGTCCCGGGCCTTTCAGCGGGACCGGGGGGCTCGGCTCCGCCCCGCGCTGCCCGGGGGGTCCAGGAACACGGAGGTCGTTTTAGTGTTGTACTAAAAATCATTTGTTATAGCGACTGTGTGTGTGTGTGTATCTATTTTTGTTGCCAATCGAAAGAGGAGATGGGTTCCGGTGGATAATTGTTCTGGTAGTTTCCGATGAGTGCCGGGCGTCGGGTAACGGTCTGCACCATCTCGTTAGTTCATTGACTGAGGACTGACGTGGTGGTGGTGGTGGTGGTGCTGGTGGTGGTGTTGTGGGACGCAGAGCGCCTTGGTGAGAGATCTGAGTGGTGTTAGGCCGGCTCCAGACCAGCCCAAGGCCATTATTCAATGCTGCGGCTTCTCTGGTGAAAAAAGATAATAAAGAAGGAGATTATGAAACACATTGTTGGCTCAAAGTAAAGAGACGACTTTATCCAATCATAACAAACATCGCTGGGCACTTTCAGAACCCTGTGTGTGTGTGTGTGTGTGTGTGTGTGTGTGTGTGTGTGTGTGTGTGTGTGTGTGTGTGTGTGTGTGTGTGTGTGTGTGTGTGTGTGTGTGTGTGTGTGTGTGTGTGTGTGTGTGTGTGTGTGTGTGTGTGTGTGTGTGTGTGTAACCGGGTTTATCAAAAGACACCCTGGGGGTCTCGACGCCAGCTCAGTACCTCTTATATGTTCCGAAGACCTTTTAAGGGCGTGACTTCAGTTCAAATCAGTATGGCGGTCTGAAGCAAGTCAGAAGTGGTTTGAAGCATTCTGGAGTAGTTTGAAACAGTCTGAAGCAGTTTAAAGCAGTTTAAAGCGGTCTGAGGTGGTCTGAAACAGTTTAAAGCAGTTTGAAGCGGTCTGAGATGGTCTGAAACAGTTTGAAGCAGTTTAAAGCAGTTTAAAATGGTCTGAGGTGGTCTGAAACAGTTTAAAGCAGTTTGAAGCAGTTTGTAGTGGTGTGAAGAGGTCTGAGGTGGTCTGAAGCACTTTAAAGCAGTTTCAAGTGCTCTGGTGCTAAGTGGCCATGGAGATGCAGGGATGGGGCTTCCTAACTGTTGATCCTGTCCTGCCTCTGGCTGAGCAGCTTGAGGTTGTTGATGTGGCGGGGCTGCGTTCACCACCCCACCCCCCTTAGATTGTGTTGACCGTTCATGTCCACAATCGTTCAGAACTCATGCTTGGACCGTTCAGAGCCTCAGAACACCCACCTTGCCACAGAGATTGTTAAATGGCTGCGTTTTGCTTCAAATGGACGTCCATCCAGCACTAAAGATACTGTATGGAATTCAACTAATGAGGGGATTTGATTGAACTGAAGTAAATCCTTCGCCGTTTTCATGTTTTACTCATTAGTCCACGTCAAGCTCTAATCAAAATCTGACTTCTATTAAACAGATGAGCTGCAGAACCACCAGGTGGAGAAATTGATCGTGGTTTTTCCGTGTCTGAGCGAGTTGTTTTTTCTTACATTTTGGAAGTCCTTTTGTTTAATTTGCGTCTACAGTCTGAGCGGCTGTGTGGTTATTCTCCAATCTGTGGGCCGCCGTGAGGGAGGTGGAGCTGGGGGGGGGGGGGGGGGAGGGAGGGGAGGAGGAGGGAGGGAGGGAGGGAGACGATGAGAGGGACTCTGATGTCGGCGCTTCTGATGATTGCAGAAACGATGCAACCGGCGGTCGTCAAACATCAGAGAAACGCTCCAGCATGTGAGACTCAAAAACAAACAAGCACGTTCAGTTAATGAGATAAAAAACGCCCCAGAAAACTTTAGTCTGTGGCCAATTTTAAATAATTGGTCAATGCATTTTTTTTCACAAAACTTTTGTGTTGAATTCAAATGCTTACATTTGTCTCACATCTGTCTCGCATTCAGAGTCCCCGAGTCCAAAGAATCACCAAACACTTTAGTCTGGGCCGCTGCTCCGCCCCTCTGCTGTGTTGTCCCTCAAGAGCAGGAACCTTCGCACGCTGGCCGCGTGTTCCCGCCCCCCCCCCCCCCCCCCCCCGAACGAGAAGACGGCGGCGGCCTACAAAATAAAAGCGCGGGGGCCACTGGTGTTATTTCCCCTAGGGAACTGCTCTCCTTCAATAACACACTTTGTGATTAGGTTTGGGGGGGCCGGCAGGGGGGGGGGGGGAAAGAGGGGCGACTCACGGCGGTGACAGCCCAGGACAACAAAGCCGGCGTCAGGGGTGGTGGTGGTGTTGGTGGTGGTTGTGGTTGTGATGTGGGGGTCTTTTATTCCTGGTTCATCATAGCCATGTAATCAGACAACCACAACAACAACAACACGGCACCCAGGGGAGATGGTTCAACCAGATGTGGCACCCGCGTCCTCTTCCTCCTCCTCCTCCCCCTCCTCTTCCGTGTGAGACCGTGTTCAACAGGGATAATTGTCTGCGCATTATGGGATGTGACAGGCCACTGTGGAGGTCCACCCGGAGCATCCAGTCGTCTAGACTCTCAGTCTGCCGGAGGGTCCAGAGCTCTCAGCGCCGGCTCCACTTGAGTCACCCCCCCCCCACACGCACACACACCCACCGCCTGCCTTTCCTCAGCTCCGCCCCTTTTAGGTGCGTTTGTTTTGGTGCCTCACAGGGGATTACATTCCCCCGGTTTCACCCCGGTTTGTTTGGGATGTTGAAACTCTTTTAAAACGCAGACGTATTTTTATTCATTGATGACATAAAAAAAATATATATTAAACACGCTATTAGTGTCGAAAACTCAATTTGAGAAAAAAGTCAAATGAGTATGCAGTAAGTGTTCAGTCGCCGTGCTCCAAAGCCCGTTTCATCTTGAAACGTTTAGCGCTGTTCGTATATTAACGGTGACCCGACATGACAGGAGAGCCTCGATTATTGCCTCATTGTGTGCCCTCAACAGCAGCTCTTAAGGTTCTTCAGAAGCTGACATTAGACTGTGTCTTTGCTGGGGACGATCACAACACAAGGATCACCGGTCATCAGGGGACACACTGGCACACACACACACACACACACTCAGGTGGGTGGGACCCCCGTACCCCCATAACCCCGTACCCCCTGACCCGGTCCCCCTCACGGTCGAGCTCGGTGGTCCCTCTCTCCCTCGGACCGCCGCAGTGGGCCCACCGGGCCGGCGAAGGCCCGGCACGTGTTCACGGTCTCCGGCGCACTCCTTGGGGGTCCCAAACCGGCTCAGGGTGAGTTAGCAGTCGCCTCTAGAGATATTCATTAGACGGACCAAAGGGGCCCCCCCTCTCCCTGGGGGGGCGGGGCCTGCGCTGTGGATCACTGCTATTGGCTGATTGAATTAGACCCCAGGAGAGCCGAAGGAGCGGTTGGCCAGAAACTCCACGTGAGCGCGTCTTCCTGCTCCTCGTGCCTCGTGAAAAACACCTTCCCTCAGACAAGGCGTGGCCTTCCTGCCGGTTCACAGGTGGTTCCCAGGACACGCATGGGAGAGTACATCATCAGTCTCCTCCCCCGTCTGGCAATGTCTCCCCCGGATTGATCCGGGATCCCGAGTCTTTTATGGGGAGGAAGCCCCGGGCCGCTGCCTGCCTGGCGGTGGAGTCGTATTAACAGAAACCAAAGCAGACGAGAGATTGTCACGCTGGAAGAGTTGGCCGCTCCAGTGATTTCTTAAGGTTGGGAACCTCCATTACCAGTGGAGGGGTGTCCAATTATAGACTTCTGGGAGAGAGGGGGAGGGAGCGAGGGAGAGAGAGGGAGAGAAGGGGAGGGAGGGGGGGAGAGAGAGAGAGGGAGAGGGAGAGAGAGAGAGAGGGAGAGACGGAGAGGGAGGGAGAGAGAGAGGGGTGGAGGGGGGAGACGGGGGGAGGGAGAGAGGGGGAAGGAGGGAGAGAGAGAGGGAAAGAGGGAGAGAGAGAAAGAGGGAGAGAGAGAATGTCGAAATATCCCGCAAGAGGGTATTGCTCTTGTACCTCTGGACAGTCATCATCTATCACAGAAGTGCGGCGGCGAAGGCCTGAATATTAAGTGAGGATGTTTTCACTCGCCCCCCTCCCTCCCCCGTCCCCTGGGGACAGAGTGTTGGTCGTTTGTTAAAGTTTGTATTGATTCAGATTCATCAATGAACAGTGATCGGCGAACGCCTGACCCCCGTGACAACTTCTGAACAAGTGGGCGGACGTGGGCGGGTCCCAGGGGGGGGGTGGGAGGGGGGGGGGGCGGAGGAGGAGGAGGAGGAGGCGGCGGCGGCGGCGGCGGCGGCAGAGTGCACTAAACCCCAGTGTGGTGAGACATACCTGTCACAAACACGAGGAGTCCTCTCTTTTTACCGCTTTGTCGCGGTCGATGGCGAACTGATCACCGTGTTAAACCGCAGCCCGACACGCCAACCCCCGGCCTCCCCCCGGCCTCCCCCCTTCCTCCCCCCTGCCTCCCCCCCCCCCCCACCCCTGTGCCGACTCCAGCCCCCTAATGAAGGCCCGGGTCGATCCACAGTGGGCCGGAGCTTTTGTACTGCAGCCAATCAGCTGTGTCCATCTCTGGGGGGGGTCCTCAAAATGGAGTCGGTGGAGGCGGAGCCAAAAGGGGTGATCCAGGGATGCGGACGGCGTGCCGTGCAGAGTGAACCCGGCGGTGAAGGACGGGGAGCGGGCTTGTTTGACTTCTGGGTCGTATTGCATTCATAATACAACGTGTGTGTGTGTGTGTGTGTGTGTGTGTGTGTGTGTGGTGTGTGTGTGTGTGTGTGTGTGTGTGTGTGTGTGTGTGTGTGTGTGTGTGTGTGTGTGTGTGTGTGTGTGTGTGTGTGTGTGTGTGTGTGTGTGTGTGTGTGTGTGTGTGGAGAGCCCGTCTCCCCTTCTGACCTTCACTCACACTTCCAAACAACAGCTCGGGGCGATGTGGGAAGTGGGGGTGATGATGGGGGATATAACTCTAACACAGCCGGGCGCCACATCCTGTGTATCGCTGTTAGTGGTTTCCCTGTGTCGGTACAAAGGGAAACCCACGTGACTCCTAACCCCGCGTGTCAGAGGCTACGTAAGACCCGGTCGTCCCGTGAACTGTGTTTTGTTCTTTCTTCTGTGCCTCTATGCCGTTTTTTAGAAAAGGAGAAAATGTGTTTAACTTTTTTTTCGACATTTTTTCACAGAAAGCCCGATAATTAAAGCTATTTGTTTGCTTTGACAAAAAAAAAAAAAAAAAAAAAAAGGCGATCTGATATTTTGGTCGTAACACGCCGAGTGCTTGCGGAGCCATTCGGCACGCGGGTCAAACAAAACAAACAAACAAACAAACGGTTGAATTAGTGTCCAGCAGGACATCAAGAGCAGGACGACGCGAGGCCATTCATCAAGCTGTGAGGCGGGCCAGACGTGCACCAGCACAGGGGGGGGGACACGCGCGCTCCATACTAAAGAAGGAACGCCCATCAAGCCTGGAGATGGATGGTCCACATCTCTGTGATGAATGGAACTTCATTAACGAGTCAGCGGCCATTTTGTTTCCCCCCCCCCCACCCCCCCTCCCATGTGGGTTGCAAATTCCTCCTTGCCACAAGTACCGAAATAAATTCACAAAACATACGTTAACTTGAAGCTTCTCTTCAAAATAGGAACAAGGTGTGTTGGCTTTTGTGTCTCAAGGAATGTCATCGGAACTCATCGTTCTGCCGCGGAAAATAAACGAGAAATGATTATTGGGGCAAAGATAGGGACGGAGAATAATGCCAATTAGACAGAACAAAGGCAGGGGCTGACGATTCCATCGATGTAACAAATGATCACCGTGGATACTACACAGGGCTGATTAAAGGACATTCAACAACTCTTGTGTTTATGGAGATTAAAGGAAAAAGTATTGGGTCAACAAAAGAGAGAAGTGAAAATATTTCACCGAGATAAGATTTGGTTTTTCCAATTAGAGTGAAAAGTTCTCCCCTGAGGTCCACAGTTGTAACCCACTGGGCTTTGGACCGGGCCAGAATGGAGGTCCTTCATTTTATGCTGAAAGATGTGAGATAACCGAAATAAGATTAGCACCAATTGCCAGCATAAAAAAAGTGTTCTTCATTCTTTGAATGTTCAGCAAAACCCTGAAATCTAAACGAAAGGCTGTGGAACAGGAACGCAGAGAGGAGCACTTAGTTTGTCCTCTCCATGGCTCCGCATAAATCACCGGAGATCTGTCAAAGCAAAGCCTTGACAGTGGGGTCCCAATGAAGCACACTTCTCCCTGTTTGCTTGGCTGTTGTTTCAAAAGCGTTTAAGGTAAAGGAGAGCTGTTGGAGACGCTCAGGTTTGCCATTTCTTTGAGCATACGACAGAAAAGGTCGGTCTACTTTGAAGCAAAGTAATAAATTGGTTGTCATTTTTTCTGGTTTTTATGTCAACACCGGGATGAGATGTAAGTATATATATGACAATGTTAATTAAACAAATGTTCCGTGGGCATTTCTGTTTATGCTCAGGAAAGTGGTTTTCTGATACAGACACCGGGCATGATATTGGTTCTTTACAATTTCCATATCTTAAGATGCGATGTGCATAACAAAGTTGTGAACCCTGTATGCAGATGGGTGTGTCTTCTGTCAGCCTACAACATGCTATATTGAATTGGGTGTTAATTCAGTTTAAACCAAACCAGGTAATCCATGTAGAACTTTTATCAGCCACACACAAAAGGTCAGTCCGAGATTGTCCTGAACCTGGTTTGTTTGAGAAAAGCCCCCGCCCTCCAGAGAAAGACAGATCAAAAACTGGTATCTGGTCGGGAAGATGATTTTTCCATTTTCTATAAATGTCTTTTTTTTTTTTCTCCACAAGAACGCAAGAGTGACAAAATCAGGCAGACAAAGGCCAAAAAAACCCTGCATTGTTTCACGGAAATGTCTCTGAAGATGTCGCAGGCTGTGAGTGGCGTTATCAGGCGACCGGGGGCCCGAACAAGACGCAGCCAGACAGCTGAGTTGTGTGTCTGCAGCGCGTTCCCCCCAAACGAGCACAGCACCCAAATAAAACACAAATCATTAAGCCCACTCCCCGACGTGGCGGAGAGTCATTTTCTGCGAGTCATTTCCGCGTGTGGATAAATCACGTCTTTCCCCCGGCCCACTGTGAAATGAATGTGTGTCGTTCACCACGCCGCTGTTGTGTTGGCCCCCACAAAGGTTTGTTAATGGAGGGTTTTTTTTTCTGGAACCCGGGATTTCCTGACGGGATGCGTTGCACATGTTGAGAGTGTGCAACGCGGGCGTGCGAGCAGGGGAGGAGAATCCATCTTTGTAGTCTTCAGATGTTCATGTTTGAACCTCAGATGATGTCTGGAGCAGGAACGTGCTTCACTCGGACCAGGTCCACTCAGTCCACTCAGACAAAATAAATACCATATTTGCCTACTTGATTGTGTTTTCCTGAGCACATAAGTACATAACCTCCACCACTTATCTCCTGCCCCATGTGGACAGCATATGCACTCAAGTCAACTTTGTGATTGGACGAAGCTTGGCACCGTCTTTCTCAGAGATGTTGATTCCTGGAACGAGCCTCCTGATTGGTGGGAGTTCCCTGGCCAGTTGGAACGAGCTCCTGGATTGGTCAGGACAGTTGATTCCCATGAGCTGCTTGGTAAGGTTTCCCTGTAGGTTTTACCTGTAAACATGGCGCGTTCACCACCGCTTCCAACAGGATGTGACACTGCTTCACATCCCCTGTGGTCTGCCCCTTGTCAAGACAAATGATCTATCATGGGAACAGATGATTAAATGTAATTTGTTTAAATCACTTCGGAAATGTCCAAGAAGTTTTCAGATTTCCTTGTGGGGTCGAAACATGTTTCTGAATGTCTCCAGGCAATTATTGAAATATATGAATATTTAATTACCGCATAACTATTAACAGATTCAATTACTGTTAATAATAAACTGAATAATACAGCTCATGCAGGGAGTGGAACTATAGCCCGTTTCTATTTAATATGGATGTGTACTTTGAACTGCGGTTTCCTTTTAACTTTTTTTTTTTCCTATTCATCTCAACATCAAGAAATCAATGGAAATTAGTTCCACCCCTCATCCTCGCCATATTTTCTGTTCCTTTCATTCATCCTAATGATCATGCAAGTTGAGGTTATTTTCCACATCTTTGTCCTGTATTAGATTTAGATGTATGGTGTGCGGGTAAACATCTTTTCAGGTGCGTGTCAGCGGTGAGGAGTCTCTCTCAAGGACGGAGGTATCGAACTTGGTACCCTTCAGCTGGGGGTGTGAACCCCTCCCCCTCCACCGTGACACCATTTCTCCCGTTGTGTTTTTACACCAGGAAGGGTTGACAGAGCGCCGGCTGAGTGACTCGTCGTTGGCTCGGAGTCACAGTGATGCTCCTCTCCTCCCCCTGAATGACCAACTCTGTTGACTGACTGTGTGTGTGTGTCATTCTCTTCTCTCTCCATCTCCCTCTCTCCATCTCCTTTCTCTCTCCTCTCTCTCCCGCTCTTTCTCTCCATCTCCCTCTCTCTCTCCATCTCCCTCTCCAACTCTCTTCATCTCCCTCTCTCTCTCCCTCTCTCCATCACCCTCTCTCCATCTCCTTCTCTCTCCCTCTCGCTCCATCTCCCTCTCTCTCCCGCTCTCTCTCTCTCTCCATCTCCCTCCCTCTCCATCTCCTCCCTCTCTCTCTCCCCTCTCTCTCACTCTCTCTCTCCATCTCTCTCTCCATCTCCCCTCTCCCCCCCTCTCCCCCTCTCTCTCACTCTCTCTCACTCTCTCTCTCTCCATCTCCCTCTCTCTTGCACTCTCTGTCTGTCCCCCCATCTGTCTCTTTCTCTCTCTCTCCATCTCTCTCTCTCCCCCTCGGTCTCTCTCTGCCTCTCACCGTCTCGATGAACTTAAAAGCAAACACATTGCCGGCGCTTCTTGTTTTGCGTTCTCTCTTGGCAGCCGTCAACGGGAGAGAGGGAGAGAGAGAGATTGAGGGAGAGAGGGAGAGAGAGGTAGAGAGAGAGAGGGAGAGAGAGAGAGAGAGGCGTGTGCGTCTTTCGGATCCCATTTGTCCGGCATGTCCCTCTGACATGACTGTGTATCACGATCTGTCGCGTGGAGGCAGCTCCCCCCCCAGTCATACTTCTGCCTGACAGCTCCTAAAGTGATGTTGGCAGCATCCTTTAGGTTATTTTTTTGTTTCTGGTGTCCGTGGTACGCAGGGGAGGAGGGAGGAGGGGTGAGACAGAGTTGAAAATGTCCTGCCCGTGAAATGTGACAAATGGAAAGTGCAGAGGTTGGATTAGTGGCGCTGCCGCCTTCGCTGTGCGCCCGATGGACTGAAAATGGGATTGTTTCTATTGTCACGTTTGCAGCCGCTAACTGGAAATAAAATATAATGCAGGATTTGCATACAGAAGATCTTTGTCCCCCCCCCTCCTCCCCCATGTAGGGTAACTAATTAATGCTGCAAATTAGTTTATTCAAAGACAACATTAAATTAAACTTCACTGACTGACTCATTTCCCAAACTATTCCACCAAATCCACTAAGTATGTCAAAAACTACAAAACTTAATTTTGTATTCTTTAATTGGGCCATTTGGCGGTTCTGTTAAAATTAGTTTTCCTAATTAAACCACCCGACCATTACATTTCCCTGAAGTCCATCTAGATTTATTCATTTGTATAAGGTAAATCAGAATTCAATTGTTATTATTCTCCGTGAGCAGCAGGGGTGACATTAGAAAGATCTGTGGCAAGACTTTGGTTCATCACACAAAACTACACATGTAGTTCTCCACATTTCAGTTTTATTTTTTATATGATTCATGCAAATGACTGATCAATATAGATGAGAACATTCTATTAATATATATATTTGTATGAACATTTCACTTATATCAGAAGCTTCCTACATTTCAATTTCTTTTATTTTTGTTTTTTGTTTTATAGATTGCAGATAAAACGAATTTGAATCAGAAAAAAACAATATAATAATTAAAAAATGAAAATAAATGGAGAGCAGGGACTCTTACAAAGCTTCAGTGAGCGCTTTGCTACAGAAAGGCAACACACTGTTTCAGAAGGGCACCCAGCAGGGTCGTCCAATTTCAAGAGCACACAATGAATTAAACATGATAACATTTCTATAATTTGTATAAATTATCACAACAAAAACCAGAAAGACTGCATCATATTTTTTCCTCGCAACGTTGAGACCGGAATTTTGTACATAAGTGTGCCAAGTTTGCCCACGTTCAGTAATCCGAGCGTGTGAATAAAATATGACTCTCTGCCAAAGTCACAACGCAAAGTTGACTGTCACATGCCCTTTCAAAACTGCTCGTCAATAACTGCACAGAAACTTCTCCTATAATGAGAAGAAATCAAATCTCATGTGATCCTCCGCGTTTCCCTGATTGCATTTTTCATACTTCTTGAGAACTTGAGTGAATCCAAATGGCGACCATGACAAACCATCCGGCATCTTCCATCACAGAGTTGTGCGTCAGAACTCTGGCGCGGTCAGGTCGGGGCCGTCCTAGACCCGGGCCGTGGACAACAGAACCGCGGGAGGAAAGTCCTTCTCAGTCTGTGTTTTGTAATGTCCTTCGTTCTGGATGACCCGGGTGTTGAAATCGCGGAATGGTCTTCATGTTCATTTATGAAGGCCTCAAATCATGGCACGAATCTCAGAAGCAGATTTCTGAGTGCACAGATGGAGACTAACAGCTGCAGAGGCTACATGGAGAGCAGCATTTATACTGTAGTGTTATATAGTGTTATAGTGTGTTGGACTCCCATCTGAAGGGTACTGGGTTCGATCCCCAGTGTCCTCCACATACCAGAGCACAATGCTTGTTGAGGATCTTACTCATCTTAATGATCCCTATCTGCCATGTAATGACACATCTTTGGATGAAAAATGACATGAGAATGGACACTGTAAACGTTGAGGAGTTCTGCATGTTTACCAGCCGCATTGTCTCAGGTTTCTCAGAGTCTTCCCTGAGACACCGTGTCCCACTCACGTCCTGCTCAGATCAGGAAGAAATGGAATCTCACCCATCCATACGCATTGGTTTCTGGTACCGGAACAAAAATATTTAAATAAGGAAGGGAGGTAACACCACATTGCAGACCAGAAGGGGAGGATGTTTGAACCATATGTCGTTGTGATGATACGTTTTTTTTTTGTGCTGCAGTTTATGTTAAACCACAATCTGTGTACAGGTGTTGTCCAAGCGCTGAACTCAAGGCAGGACGGCAGAAGGCATTGTTCTGTCTCTTTTAGAAGCCATCATTCTCTTCCAAAGTGACCCGAGAAACTGCAGAGATCTGCTTTTACCTGAGGGCAGAACACACCTGGTCCAAGCTGAATGCTGGTGGTGGCGGCAGTGGTGGTGGTGGTGGTGGGAGATGTGTTATCACAGCAGCTGAACTGGAAGGAACACCAGTTCCCTCGCTCATACACTTAAAAAATGCTATCTTTTTTTCTCTGCTTTTTCCTTTTTGTTTTTTTCTTAGATGTTATTCTTTCAGGCTGAACTTTGGACTGAAGACTCACTCCAGTTCTGTTTGATGCTCTCATGAAGTTTGGCTCCGAGATTAAAAAAAAAAAAAAAAAAGTGAGAAAGTTTGCAGCATTCAGGTTTGGAGCGATTGGGAGTTTTCAGGTGGTTTGGACAGTTGGAGTGGAGCTCTATTTAAATAACGTCTCGCGCTGTGGGCCCGGGGAAGATTGCTCAATGAAATAACAATAACACATCGGTTATTGCCTCCCTTTTGGAAAGGCAATCATTGTTGCCGTTGACATTTTAATAAAGGTCTGGATGCTCTGATGAGATCTGTCATCTTGAAAGCCCTGTGAATGGAGCCGTGTGTTTAGCGTTTTAATGTCACACAATCAGTACTTTGGGGTCGTGTTGCCTACTCTGAATTAAACCATGCCGTCTTCGGCTGTCGCGCCCAGGGGTTCTCGCGCTAGTCTCGCAGAAACGCGATCTCTGTAACGGTTTGTAAATCCCGCCTGGGGAACTAGATTTTTTTTTTTTTTTTTTTTCAGAGCGGAGGAGGGGGTGAGGGTATGAGGGGGAGGAGGAGGGGGGGGAGTCAGCAATAAAGTTTTTTTCTGCTCTCTGCTCCGACGCCTGAATTGCTGACTCGGGTGTCCGTGAACAGGGTGTCCGTGACTGTTCCCTCCCTTACGTCGGCCTCATGAATATGGAGCGTGTTTGTTGCCGCGGGGCCAGCGGGGAGAATTCATCAAGTAAAAAAATTAAAAATATATATTTTCTCCTTGCTCTTTTTTTTTCTGTTGGTTTTGTTGGAAGACTTGGAAGAAGAAGAAGAAGAAGAATGAAAAAGAAAGTCCACCTCGTGTTTTTCGGCTCGCTCAGATCTCCGTCCGATCGGGTCGGACCCGGAAACCGAAAACGGACCCGACACACAGAAAGTGAAACGTGAAAGTAGAAGGAAACAGAACGCTGCTGTGCCACAGCATCAGCAGCAGCACGGCGGCGCCGGTGTCAAGGACGGCGGCCTCCCGTGGCTTTAAGAATAGAATCAGATAACCTCGGGCGCACAAAGAGCTTCACCATAAAAGACACTTTTTCCGCACTCATTTCACATTATTATAGATTATGCAGCACAATGGCACCGGGCTTGCCATTTCAATAACGGAGGCGAGTGCGAGCGTGGTGGTCGGCCATTGTCCGTGCGAAAATTGCTCGTCTTCATCGTGACAAGACTTACTTATCCAAATCATTCAATTGTATGAGAAAATATTGAAAGGAAGCTCCGTTATGCGTGAAAGTGGCGGTTGGAAAAATCTATCAAAATAGCCCTCCCCCCTTCAAGTGGAAAGCTTTGGTCTTACAAGGCGGCCCCCCTCTGTGATCCCGGCCGAGCCACAACATGCTTCTTCCCCCCCCCCCCCCTCGGACCCCCTGCTGGTCCATACCCGCCTCTCCGAATCAAATGGCGCCGTTTGAGGCGCGACACGATAAACTTCAGTCGTCCTCGTGGTTAATGAAGACGTGATGGTTTGGGAGGAAAAACCACATGCACACACGCACGCACACACACACACACTCGGTGCAGCGATTACAGTACAAGGCCAGGCACAGCCCTACGAAACACCAAAGTGCACTCGTGCACCATCAGTGTGCAGCGTTGGGATGGGAACACATGGTCTGCGTTGCAACAGCATCACTTGTGTATTAGCGCAGAATGGGACCGGTGGCTGGCTGCTAGCTAGCCAATGGGGTTTCACCATATTCATCATAACATGTCAGCCCACCAGCTAATCCCCAGGGCGATGGGGTTGTTTTTCTGTCGTCGGGACGATAAGGGAACCGGGGCGGTTATCCGAATGTGTTTACATTGTGGGTCATTAGAGACGTAAAGCCTGGGAAAGGCACAAGCTTCCTGGTGTGTCGCGGGAGAAGGAACACATGAAGGCCACGCTGGCCTGCAAAGTTCATGAGGTTTGACGCAAAGTTTCACTAAAACCGAAGGGCAAAGGAGCTCCGCGCCACCGAGTCTTCTGAGTCTTCTGAGTCTTCCGTGTTACTAGAGTTGTAGTCAAGACCCCCCTCAACCGAGACCAAGACACTACCAAGACCAGAGGGTATCAACACCAAGACAAGACCGAGACCAAGTCGAGACTGGAAAAAAAAAAAAGACTAGTGATTACACCAATACGTGAACAATGGCGCAGCCGTTAGGAAAATATATACAATGTAACACATTTGGTGCGTAGTGTACGAGTCCTGCGTCATATATAAGGTTTAGCGATGAGCATGAGCTCACTGCATGGTTTATTCACAAACACCCCTTGAAACCTCAATGTCCGAGACCAAGACAAGACTGAGACCAAATACAGTCGAGACCGAGACAAGACCAAGACCACGTAAAAGTGGTCTGGAGACCGGTCTCCAGAGTACTGCAACTCTATGCGTTGCTACCGGTTACCTTCCAGTAGCAATGCCTGATTGACGCCTGACAATCAGGCCCCAGTCAGGGTTGCCTCGCCTGCCAGAGTGAGCCAACACCCCCCCCCCCCCCCCCCGCCACAACCCCCCCACCGCCACAACCATCCACCGTTTGTCCCCGGGGGAGTTGGCTGGTTGGCTGGCAGTGCAGGTGACATTGTTGCCCGTGACAACGTGCCGCGGTTCTGCCCGTGGGTCTTAAGTGGTCTCGGCTAAGCGTGCTCATAAGCCCTCTTTTGTTAGGCTTTGCCGGCATTAGAATGTTTTTCTTTAATTGTATTATCTACAGTCTGCGTAAGCTTCTTATTTGTGAGTTTTTTTTTTTTTCCAGAACGGTTTCCCATTCTTGAAATCTCAGTCTTCATTATGGAAATGTTTTGGTTCACATAACACAACCCTCCCGACAGAATATCTTGGAGCAATAATAATTATTTCCCAAATTACCTCCACTTATTTCTGCTGACAGTGTTAAGAGTGTGTTTTGTATTTTTTTGTCGTCTGTTTGTCGTCTGTGTGTGCGTGTGTCTTTGTGTGTTTCTGTGTGTTTGTGTGTGCGTGTGTCTTTGTGTGTTTCTGTGTGTTTGTGTGTGCGTGTGTCTTTGTGTGTTTGTGTGTGCCTGTGTCTTTGTGTGTTTCTGTGTGTTTGTGTGTGCGTGTGTCTTTGTGTGTTTCTGTGTGTGTGTGTCTGTGTGTGTGCGCATGTGCATGTGTGCGTGCGTGTGTTTGTTTGTCGAGTGACTTTAGTTTAATCACTGCACTTAACCATTCCACTGAGGTGTTTAATTCGATCACATGACCACGCCGGAGTTAGACATCTCTGGAGGCCCCCGTGAAATTAATGGCGCAAATCATAACAAACAAACAAGCAATCACTTTTTAATTGAAACATGAAACTCCGGGGCTGGCGGGGCCCGGGTCGTGTTCTGGAATGCGCCGCGCGTTGCTCCCGGCGCCGTCGAACCCGGGCTCCTCGCTCTAACCGCTCCGCCGGGCGCACGCCACGGCCCCCCCGACCTTCGCAGACGTCGGCGCCATTCGCATGCGAACCCCATGCGAACCCACCCGGTGTGTGTGTGTGTGTGTGTGTGTGTGTGGTGTGCGTGCGCGTGTGCGACTGTGTGGGAGGCTGCAGTGATGTCGTTCACGCACTTAACTCTGTGAAGCTCGTTAGCTTGGTAGCGTCTTAGCGAACAGTTAGGTTAACGAATGTTCTAGTCTTCCTTAATTAATGGTAGTACATGCAGTTGTACGCGTTATTATATAGCATCAGCATAGGTGATAGGGTTGTGTGAGGGAGGGGGAAAGAGGGGGGAGAGAGAGAGAGGAAAAGCAACTGTGAACGGTGTTCAAGGTAACTGCGTTACCTTGAAATTTTCTAGTTACTCCTTTTTGATCTCAAAGTTTGGGCCTGTCCCTTTAATTAAACACTTTCCCACCCATGGAGCAGTGGATTATGAAGCTTCA
>JAXIVH010000022.1:3648409-3686396 GCA_036785325.1 Urophycis tenuis | reverse complement strand
GATTAGTGGCGCTGCCGCGTTCGCTGTGCGCCCGATGGGCTGAAAATGGGATTGTTTCTATTGTCACGTTTGCAGCCGCTAACTGGAAATAAAATATAATGCAGGATTTGCATACAGAAGATCTTTGTCCCCCCCTCCTCCCCCATGTAGGGTAACTAATTAATGCTGCAAATTAGTTTATTCAAAGACAACATTAAATTAAACTTCACTGACTGACTCATTTCCCAAACTATTCCACCAAATCCACTAAGTATGTCAAAAACTACAAAACTTAATTTTGTATTCTTTAATTGGGCCATTTGGCGGTTCTGTTGAAATTAGTTTTCCTAATTAAACCACCCGACCATTACATTTCCCTGAAGTCCATCTAGATTTATTCATTTGTATAAGGTAAATCAGAATTCAACTGTTATTATTCTCCGTGAGCAGCAGGGGTGACATTAGAAAGATCTGTGGCAAGACTTTGGTTCATCACACAAAACTACACATGTAGTTCTCCACATTTCAGTTTTATTTTTTTATATGATTCATGCAAATGACTGATCAATATAGATGAGAACATTCTATTAATATATATTTGTATGAACATTTCACTTTTGTCAGAAGCTTCCTACATTTAAATTTCTTTTATTTTTTTACTGTTTTATAAAATGCAAATAAAACTAATTTGAATCAGAAAAAAACAATATAATAATTAAAAAATGAAAATAAATGGAGAGCAGGGACTCTTACAAAGCTTCAGTGAGCGCTTTGCTACAGAAAGGCAACACACTGTTTCAGAAGGCACCCAGCAGGGTCGTCCAATTTCAAGAGCACACAATGAATTAAACATGATAACATTTCTATAATTTGTATAAATTATCACAACAAAAACCAGAAAGACTATCATATTTTTTCCTCGCAACGTTGAGACCGGAATTTTGTGTGCCAAGTTTGCCCACGTTCAGTAATCTGAGCGTGTGAATAAAATATGACTCTCTGCCAAAGTCACAACGCAAAGTTGACTGTCACATGCCCTTTCAAAACTGCTGGTCAATAACTGCACAGAAACTGCACAGAAACTTCTCCTATAATGAGAAGAAATCAAATCTCATGTCATCCTCCGCGTTTCCCTGATTGCATTTTTCATACTTCTTGAGAACTTGAGTGAATCCAAATGGCGACCATGACAAACCATCCGGCATCTTCCATCACAGAGTTGTGCGTCAGAACTCTGGCGGTCAGGTCGGGGCCGTCCTAGACCCGGGCCGTGGACAACAGAACCGCGGGAGGAAAGTCCTTCTCAGTCTGTGTTTTGTAATGTCCTTCGTTCTGGGTGACCCGGGTGTTGAAATCGCGGAATGGTCTTCATGTTAATTTATGAAGGCCTCAAATCATGGCACGAATCTCAGAAGCAGATTTCTGAGTGCACAGATGGAGACTAACAGCTGCAGAGGCTACATGGAGAGCAGCATTTATACTGTAGTGTTATAGTGTGTTGGACTCCCATCTGAAGGGTACTGGGTTCGATCCCCAGTGTCCTCCACCTACCAGAGCACAATGCTTGTTGAGGATCTTACTCATCTTAATGATCCCTATCTGCCATGTAATGACACATCTGACTGTAAATTGCTTTGGATGAAAAATGATATGAGAATGGACACTGTAACGTTGAGGAGTTCTGCATGTTTACCAGCCGCATTGTCTCAGGTTTCTCAGAGTCTTCCCTGAGACACCGTGTCCCACTCACGTCCTGCTCAGATCAGGAAGAAATGGAATCTCACCCATCCATACGCATTGGTTTCTGGTACCGGAACAAAAATAGTTAAATAAGGAAGGGAGGTAACACCACATTGCAGACCAGAAGGGGAGGATGTTTGAACCATATGTCGTTGTGATGATACGTTTTTTTTTGTGCTGCAGTTTATGTTAAACCACAATCTGTGTACAGGTGTTGTCCAAGCGCTGAACTCCAGGCAGATGGCAGAAGGCATTGTTCCGTCTCTTTTAGAAGCCATCATTCTCTTCCAAAGTGACCCGAGAAACTGCAGAGATCTGCTTTTACCTGAGGGCAGAACACACCTGGTCCAAGCTGAATGCTGGTGGTGGCGGCAGTGGTGGTGGTGGTGGTGGTGGGAGATGTGTTATCACAGCAGCTTCAGTCAAAAATGCTATCTTTTTTTCTTGGCTTTTCCCTTTTTGTTTTTTTCTTAGATGTTATTCTTTCAGGCTGAACTTTGGACTGAAGACTCACTCCAGTTCTGTTTGATGCTCTCATGAAGTTTGGCTCCGAGATAAAAAAAAAAGAAGAAAAAGTGAGAAAGTTTGCAGCGTTCAAGTTTGGAGCGATTGGGAGTTTTCAGGTGGTTTGGACAGTTGGAGTGGAGCTCTATTTAAATAACGTCTCGCGCTGTGGGCCCGGGGAAGATTGCTCAATGAAATAACAGTAACACATCGGTTATTGCCTCCCTTTTGGAAAGGCAATCATTGTTGCCGTTGACATTTTAATAAAGGTCTGGATGCTCTGATGAGATCTGTCATCTTGAAAGCCCCGTGAATCGAGTCGTGTGTTTAGCGTTTTAATGTCACACAATCAGTACTTTGGGCTCGTGTTGCCTACTCTGAATTAAACCATGCGTCTTCGGCTGTCGCGCCCAGGGGTTCTCGCGCTAAGTCTCGCAGAAACGCGATCTCTGTAACGGTTTGTAAATCCCGCCTGGGGAACTAGATTTTTTTTTTTTTCAGAGCGGAGGAGGGGGTGAGGTATGGGGGAGGAGGAGGGGGGGAGTCAGCAATAAAGTTTTTTCTGCTCTCTGCTCCGATGCCTGAATTGCTGACTCGGGTGTCCGTGAACAGGGTGTCCGTGACTGTTCCCTCCCTTACGTCGGCCTCATGAATATGGAGCGTGTTTGTTGCCGCGGGGCCAGCGGGGAGAATTCATCAAGTAAAAAAATTAAAAATATATATTTTCTCCTTGCTCTTTTTTTTTTGTTGGTTTTGTCGGAATACTTGAAAGAAGAAGAAGAATGAAAAAGAAAGTCCACCTCGTGTTTTTCGGCTCGCTCAGATCTCCGTCCGATCGGGTCGGACCCGAAACCGAAAACGGACCCGGCACACAGAAAGTGAAACGTGAAAGTAGAAGGTACCGGAACGCCGCTGTGCCACAGCAGCAGCATCAGCAGCAGCACGGCGGCGCCGGTGTCACGGACGGCGGCCTCCCGTGGCTTTAAGAATAGAATCAGATAACCTCGGGCGCACAAAGAGCTTCACCATAAAAGACACTTTTTCCGTACTCATTTCACATTATTATAGATTATGCAGCACAATGGCACCGGGCTCACCATTTCAATAACGGCGGCGAGCACGAGCGTGGTCGTCGGCCATTGTCATGCGGAAATTGCTCGGATTCATCGTGGCAAGACTTACTTATCCAAATCATTCAATTGTATGAGAAAATATTGAAAGGAAGCTCAGTTATGCGTGAAAGTGGCGGTTGGAAAAATCAAATCAAATCAAAATAGCCCTCCCCCCTTCAAGTGGAAAGCTTTGGTCTTACAAGGCGACCCCCCTCTGTGATCCCGGCCGAGCCACAACATTCTTCTCCCTCCCCCCCCCTCCTTCGGACCCCCTGCTGGTCCAGACCCGCCTCTCCGAATCAAATGGCGCCGTTTGAGGCGCGACACGATAAACTTAAGACGTCCTCGTGGTTAATGAAGCCCGACCTGATGGTTTGGGAGGAAAAAACACGCATAAGCACGCACACACACACACACACACACGCACACACATCAAGGGAAACGGCATTTGGGTTTTTGTGTATGTCCTGTACATTCATGAAAACTGAGTATAAGGTTGTCTTGAATTTTTGAATCTTGAAACACACTCGGTACAGCGATAACAGTACAAGGCCAGGCACAGCCTTGCGAAACACCAAAGTGCACTCGTGCACCATCGGTGTGCAGCGTCGGGATGGGAACACATGGTCTGCATTTCAACAGCATCACTTGTGTATTAGCGCAGAATGGACCGGTGGCTGGCTGCTAGCTAGCCAATGGGGTTTCACCATATTCATCATAACATGTCAGCCCACCAGCTAATCCCCAGGGCGATGGGGTTGTTTTTCTGTCGTCGGGACGATAAGGGAACCGGGGTGGTTATCAGAATGTGTTTACATTGTGGGTCATTAGAGACGTAAAGCCTGGGAAAGGCACAAGCTTCCTGGTGTGTCGCGGGAGAAGGAACACATGAAGGCCACGCTGGCCTGCAAAGTTCATGAGGTTTGACGCAAAGTTTCACTAAAACCGAAGGGCAAAGGAGCTCCGCGCCACCGAGTCTTCTGAGTCTTCCGTGTTGCTAGAGTTGTAGTCAAGACCCCCTAAACCGAGACCAAGACACTACCAAGACCGGAGGGTATCAACACCAAGACAAGACCGAGACCAAGTCGAGACTGGAAGAAAAAAAAGACTAGTGATTACACCAATACGTGAACAATGGCGCAGCCGTTAGGAAAATATGTACAATGTAACACATTTGGTGCGTAGTGTACGAGTCCTGTGTCATATATAAGGTTTAGCGATGAGCATGAGCTCCTTGAGACCTCCATGTCCGAGACCAAGACAAGATGGAGACCAAATACAGTCGAGACCGAGACAAGACCGAGACCATGTAAAAGTGGTCTGGAGACCGGTCTCCAGAGTACTGCAACTCTATGCGTTGCTACCGGTTACCTTCCAGTAGCAATGCCTGATTGACGCCTGCCAATCAGGCCCCAGTCAGGGTTGCCTCGCCTGCCAGAGTGAGCCAACCCCCCCTCCCCTACGGTGGCCGACAAGGGCCAAACGCACTGCAACGGCCTTATGCGTCTCAGTCAAGGAAAACAGCTTCAAGTACAGAAACGATTCAAATGAACAAACAAAAACACAAGTCTAAACGAGATACAAAAAGAAAAACGTGGTGCAAATGAAAAAACGTGCTGAAAAAAACAAAGACAAATGCAGCATCATCAAACGCGTTGCAAATAGAGAAACGATGCAAAGCACAAAACGATTCCAACCAAGAAACTTCAAAAGCAAAACGCTTCATAACCGGCCACTACAAATGGAGATGCTTCAAATGTTTTTTTTAATTGTAGTTTACATCAGACGATGCAAGGCTCTAAGATGGATACGATGGCAGGTGTCTCCTCATTGACATGCTTTTAAAAAAGTTATATTTTTGCCATATGCACAGCAAGGTTTAGGTATGGAAGACTGTGATAAGATGGCTTTAACGGGTGCTTATATCAATCTCTAATCATTATCTTATTTTATTAAGCAGGCTAATCTACATGCAAATGTGCAGCCTTGCATCGTCTGATGTAAACTACAATAAAAAAAAAAACATCACGTAATGTGCAGCGTTGTAAAGTGATATAAACACAACATAAATAAGATAGATAGATAGATAGATAGATAGATAGATAGATAGATAGATAGATAGATAGATAGATAGATAGATAGATAGATAGATAGATAGATAGATAGATAGATAGATAGATAGATAGATAGATAGATAGATAGATAGATAGATAGATAGATAGATAGATAGATAGATAGATAGATAGATAGATAGATAGATAGATAGATAGATAGATAGATAGATAGATAGATAGATAGATAGATAGATAGATAGATAGATAGATAGATAGATAGATAGATAGATAGATAGATAGATAGATAGATAGATAGATAGATAGATAGATAGATAGATAGATAGATAGATAGATAGATAGATAGATAGATAGATAGATAGATAGATAGATAGATAGATAGATAGATAGATAGATAGATAGATAGATAGATAGATAGATAGATAGATAGATAGATAGATAGATAGATAGATAGATAGATAGATAGATAGATAGATAGATAGATAGATAGATAGATAGATAGATAGATAGATAGATAGATAGATAGATAGATAGATAGATAGATAGATAGATAGATAGATAGATAGATAGATAGATAGATAGATAGATAGATAGATAGATAGATAGATAGATAGATAGATAGATAGATAGATAGATAGATGGATTGATTGATTGATTGATATATCTAAATTGGGTTAATGTCCCGCGGGACATTTGGGGGGACCTCGCCGTAAAAATTGACTCGTCGGCACGTGGATGGCGTCGTGACAGTTCGTCGTTCACGTAGATGAAGTCGTGACAGGTCGTCGTTCACGTTGATGGTGTCGTGACAGGTCGTCATTCATGTCGATGGTGTGGTGACAGGTCGTCGTTCATGTGGATGGTGTCCTGACAGGTTGGCGTTTGCACATGGATGGTGTTGTGACAGGTTGTTGTTCACGTGGATGGTGTTGTGACAGGTGTTGGTTTGCAGATGGAAGGCTTAGTGACAGGTTGTGTTCATGTGGATGATGTTGTGACAGGTTGTTGATGATGTGGATGATGTGGTGACAGGTCGTCGTTCATGTGGATGGTGTCCTGACAGGTTGGCGTTTGCACATGGATGGTGTTGTGACAGGTTGTTGTTCACGTGGATGGTGTTGTGACAGGTGTTGGTTTGCAGATGGAAGGCTTAGTGACAGGTTGTGTTCATGTGGATGATGTTGTGACAGGTTGTTGATGATGTGGATGGTGTGGTGACAGGTCGTCGTTCATGTGGATGGTGTCCTGACAGGTTGGCGTTTGCACATGGATGGTGTTGTGACAGGTTGTTGTTCACGTGGATGGTGTTGTGACAGGTGTTGGTTTGCAGAAGGAAGGCTTAGTGACAGGTTGTGTTCATGTGGATGATGTTGTGACAGGTTGTTGATGATGTGGATGGTGTGGTGACAGGTCGTCGTTCATGTGGATGGTGTCCTGACAGGTTGGTGTTTGCACATGGATGGTGTTGTGACAGGTTGTTGTTCACGTGGATGGTGTTGTGACAGGTGTTGGTTTGCAGATGGAAGGCTTAGTGACAGGTTGTGTTCATGTGGATGATGTTGTGACAGGTTGTTGATGATGTGGATGGTGTGGTGACAGGATTGTTCACGTGGATGGTGTTGTGTCAGATTCTCGTTTGCATGTGGATGGTGTTGTGACTGGTGCTTGTTTGTGGTGGTCTGTGCACTGGTGCAGTGGCAATAGCAGTGGGGAGGGTGGGTTGAGATGTTCCTGGATGTGTGGGTTGGGGGTTGGCTTGTTGTTTGAAGTGGTGGACTGTGGGAGGTGATGGACATGGTGGGGGGGGGGGGGGGGGGGGGAGTTTGTTGTTGTATCAGGTGTTTGTTATTGTGCTGTGCAGCCTTTTTGTTTTGTATTGTGTTTGGCTGACTTTAAGTTGTGTGGGGGGTGATGTATAAGTGGCTTGTTTGAAGTGTAATAGTCATTTTCACTGTTGCACATCCATCTTGTCCAATTGCTTGCACATTCATCTTGCCCAATTTATCTGCACATTTATTTTTATTATATTTGTCATGTGTACACATCAGCAGGGGTCAGTTTTTAAATTGTAGTGTTCATCTTCATCTACTAATTGCACTGTTCATCTCAGTGATGACTACTACTATGTATGTTCACCTACTAATTGTACTGATTATCTCAATGATGAGTACTATGTATGTTCATCTATTAAGTGCAGTGTTCATGTCAATGATGACTAATGTGTATGTCAACCTAGCAATTGTACTGTCATCTCAATGGTGACTACTATGTATGTTCACCTATCAATTGCACTCTTCATGTCAATGATGACTACTATGTATGTCCACCTAGCAATTGTACTGTCATCTCAATGATGACTACTATGTATGTTTACCTATGAAGTGCAGTGTTCATGTCAATGATGACTACTATGTATGTCCACGTAGCAATTGTACTGTCATCTCAATGATGACTACTATGTATGTCCACCTAGCAATTGTACTGTCATCTCAATGATGACTACTATGTATGTTCACCTATGAAGTGCAGTGTTCATGTCAATGATGACTACTATGTATGTCCACCTAGCAATTGTACTGTCATCTCAATGACGACTACTACAACGTTGTATGTATGTTCACCTATGAAGTGCAGTGTTCATGTCAATGATGACTACTATGTATGTCCACGTAGCAATTGCATTGTTCATGTCAATGATGATTATTATGTATGTCCACCTAGCAATTGCACTGTTCATGTCAATTATTACTACCCTTTTGCTTTATAGGTTTTCATTTTTTCATGTGAACTGATTGTAAGAGCTTGCATATAGTTTTATTTTAATTTAGTTGAATGTATTTATTGTTTAGTGTTTATTGTCTATACTCAGGTTTTTTATTGCAGTCCTGCTTTCCCTTGTACTGCTGGGAAATGTGAATTTCTCCCAAGGGGGATTAATAAAGCAATATCTTATCTTATCTTATTCATGTGAAGGTCATTGTTGTTATCTGTGTATGAAAGAAAGTGACATTGTCTGAGTGCCATACTCATCACAGTTTGTATGAGTGGCAGCTCACTTTTGATGAATTTATAAAAATTGTGATGGTTTTTATTTTACCTGCAAACTAATAAGTGAAGGTTTACATTAAACCTCAGTGCCAAAGTATTTTGTAAAGTTACTGTTGTAAGTTGTACATTGTATTTTCCCAGCTTGGGAACAATAAAGGCTTTTTATTTATTCTATTATATTCTATAACGGCTTATAGCTGTGTATCACGTAGACTATATCACTGAGTTCAAATGCATATTGAAGTCCCTTTTGGCTTGTTCTATCGGAAGTGTTTGCAGAATCCCAGAAATTAGTAATTATCTCCCCAGGGAGTTCAGATATCCGATCGTACATCATTTTATTTTATTGCTTTTGCCACGCTTGGTAAGA
The DNA here is from genome assembly GCA_036785325.1 of Urophycis tenuis. Taxonomy (NCBI): domain Eukaryota; kingdom Metazoa; phylum Chordata; class Actinopteri; order Gadiformes; family Phycidae; genus Urophycis; species Urophycis tenuis. The sequence goes on along the minus strand of JAXIVH010000022.1, from coordinate 3,677,571 downwards.
AAGGTTGATATGCGAAGCAACACAAGTCAATGAAGGCGGGGCTTAGCGAGGGGTGGTTTGGTGTCCATTTTATATTCACTTTGAGCAACGACCCTGGCCCGACGTTTCCCAGCGGCGCGATACACTATCAAGGTAATTTATCATTCATGTGGTTTTCGTGAATTGCATTTTATGTTTGTGTAACAAAGTGTTTTTTGCACTGTATTTACGTTGTTGATAGTGTGCATTGGTGGCTTGACCAGTTTATGGTGTAATGTGTTTTAGAAATGGCCTACTCGTCGCCCACCAAGTTTCCCTCCTCAAAGAGCGAGGATGTGGAGGGCTTGAGGCAGAGGCTGCAGCTATCCTCCGTAAGTGATCGGTTAATAGGAGTTTATTTGGACAGTGTTTTCAACGCAAATGTATGTTGTTTTATGAACAATATTTAGTTTGCTATAATTACTGTAGGACTTTAGTTTGCTATAATTACTGTAGGACTTTAGTTTGCTATAATTACTGTAGGACTAATTACTGTAGTGTTTTTTTTCCAGTTTGGAATCAATGAAGTATTTTTATTGTATTTGATTGTATTAGTTGTGTTTCTTTGTTTCTAGTACGCTGTGACTGATCCCGCGGTCTCGCGCGAGGAATTGAAAGATGTGGTCCTCGGCGCGCAAGGCGCGGCATTGGAGATGGTGATCCGCAAGGACCGTCAGCTCACCGCGGCAGAGATGGGGATGGTCTGTGTGCGCGGTGAGCTGTCGGCTGAGCGGGTCAAGGTGGCGGAGCTGACCGCCATCCACGGTCGGCTGGTCAACACCAACAGTTTGTTGGTAGTGGCAAACGCTGATCAAGCTGCCACTATTGCCCAACAAACTGCCACCATCTCCGAGCTGACCGCCATGCTCCAGGGCGCACGGGAGTGCGCTGGGATGGACGTCGCCCTGGAGCTAGATGGTATTTTTGTTAGGTTTAAAAAATGTGTTGTTGTGATATTTTGTGTGCAAGATGTTGGACGGAATTAATCATTATTGTCATAATTGTGAATCGTATGTTTTCTTTGTATGTGTACAGACCAACGGGATCAGTCGTGGGTGGAGGAGCAGCCTGCTCCGAAGCCTGCGGAGCAGCCTGCGGAGCAGCCTCCGGTGGCCGACGTGGTCGCGCCGTCATTGGAGGGCTAGGGTTGTTGTTGTTTTTTGTTTTTTGTAAATAGTTTTGTGTGTCTGTTCATGTGTTTTTTTTTATTAAACATTTATTTATGATTGTTATTTGTTCGTTGTGGTTATTTGCTGTTAATTTGGGGGGCTTGTCAAAGTGTATGTGTAGTAATGTAATATGTATTGAAGAGATTTAGCAGCTGAGCTGTGGAGAAAACGCAGTGGATATGTTACTAATATAGTATTATAGTTGGTGTTTAAAGTCATGATGATATGAGTGTTTACTGTAAAGTTAAGATCGCAATCTCAGTTGCAGCTTTAGTTTATCAAGTTGCGTTCCAGGCATAGGTTCCAGGTGATTCGTTTGTGTTAAGCCCCGCCCCTTGGCGTGACGTCTATGTGATTATTTGAATTTGAATGTGTAGGCCGGGTATTAAACGCTTGTTCAAGTCTACGTTCTTCCCATTCTTGCTGGTTGCTGAACAGAGAGGAGACTAACTGTTTGCATTCATCAAGGTTTCATCTATCCATTTTGGTTTTACGGTAAGTGAATCTGTGGGTTGTCTTTTATCGCTGTATTACATGTCGGTGAATTAGATATTGCATTACAGTCTTGTTTTGCGCGTTTTGTTTTGTAATGGTGTTAATGTAGTTTTTAGTCTCCAACTCGATTGGTTGTGTGCTGCTTTACAAATAGTACAGTACCGTAGTAATCATGCGTAAATATCATTCACAAAACCACACGCACGAAGTGGGCCGCTGTAGTAATCGTAGGAATAGAAGGAAGTATTACGTGCATATTAACCAGCTGAGTTGTGGCGAAAACACATTGGAGACTGTTTAAAGTGATGATGATTATGTTTAATGGTGTAAAGGTAAGATTGCGATCGTTCTTGCAAGTCTAGGTTATCGTGTTGCGATCAAGTTGCATGTGTTTGTGGTCCGCCATTTTGTTGAGTTGCCTTGCTGTGTTTTGAATGTGTTGGGTAGCGTATACATGGCTTGTTCGAGTCAGACTTGGTCTCCTTCTTAGTTTTGCTTTTTGCGGTCCTCTAAGGACGTTTGCTTTGGTGGGTTTTGTTGTTTATTTGGTGTCGCTGGTGACCCGCTGCCTTTCCTCGTAGTGTAGTTGAGTAGGCCTATAGTATGGTGTACGGAACAGCTGATGTAGCGGCTGCAGTTTGGTGAAAACACAGCGGATATGTTACTAAAATGGTATTAATTTTAGTGTTTAAAGTCATGATGATATGACTAATGCTGTAAAGTTGAGATTGCGATCGAAACTCTAGGCTGTCCCCTTGGGTTCAAGTTGCATTTCTTTGTGTTGATGCCCCGCCATTTTACCGCCCTGCTTTGTGATGACCTGAATGTGTTGGGGTAGGGACTCTGGGTATACATGGCTTGTTCGAGTCAGACCTGGTCTTCTTCTTATTTTTGCTTTTTGCAGTCCTTTAAGGACGTTTGCTTTAGTGGGTTTTGTGTTTTATTTGGTGTCGCTGGTGATCTGCTGCCTTTCTCCGTAGTATAGTTGAGTAGGCCTATAGTATAGTGTACAGAACAGCTGATGTAGCTGCTGCAGTTTGGTGAAAACACAGTGGAGATGTTACTAAAATGGTATTAATGTTGGTGTTCAAAGTCATGATATGTTTAATGGTGTAAGGTTAAGGTTGCGATCCTTCTTGCAAGTCTAGTTAATGGTGTAAGGTTAAGGTTGTGATCCTTCTTGCAAGTCTAGGTTATCATGTTGTTCAAGTTGCCTTTGTTTGTGGTCCGCCATTTTGTCGACTTGCCTTGCTGTGATTTGAATGTGTTGGGGTGGAGTAGGGTATGGCCAGTCAATGGGTATGGCTTGTTCAAGTCAGACCTGGTCTTCTTCTTAGTTTTGCTTTTTGCAGAACAGTTGGGAGAGGAGCATTTTTCGCATTTAGCAAGTTGTTGAAGAAACAACATTTCACATATAATCAACTATTGTAGTCAATAGTTGACTATATGCCAACTGTTGTTTTGTAAATAATGACCAGCAGCAGTTTTTGCCATATTGGTACTATGTTGTAGGTTATTACCACTGTATGTACACATGTATATACATATCTGCATAACTATATCTGGTATAGTATATGGCAACTCTTACCATAGCAAATGTGATGTAGGTGGAATTAAATTGTCACAGTTTTATCTGTATTTAGTTATGTAGTTAATGGTCATTGGCATTATTTGGTTTCCTACAAATGGCAGGTTTCAGTGGAATTATTTGTGTTTTTAAAACTAATGAGGTATGTTTAGTTTGTAGAAGTAAACTGAGGAGAGAGATTAGGTGTAATGTAAACAGCACATATGCTAAGTAAAGTTGTTGGGAAGGCATTATCTGCTGCAATGGGTGTTTCAGCCAACAATTGTAACCAGCATTGTTGGCTTAAACATCCATTTACATAAGAAAAGCCCACCGTTGTAATCTGTATGAGAGAAAGGTACACTGTCTGATTGCCACATCATATCATTTACATTTACAAAGTGACTTACAAAGAGTACATTGTCATTAAAAGGTGAACCATTTCCTTGCTGCTTATACTGTGAGAAAGTCACCAGAACATGTTTCAAGCATTTTGATTGCTAGATTAACCATTGTTAGTATACATATCACACCATGCACCTATTTCATAACTGGGGATACTGGTTGCTTTGGCTGTGTTTGTGTGGCAGTCACAGCAGCCATTAAGCATATGTGTGTAAAATGTGTACAGTAACTACTTTTATCATGGTATTATGGCACACCATGGCTCATTGCATTTATAGTGAAGAATTTGAATTGAGTTCAGGTTTCATTGGTTGTTTACTATCTTTTTATGTTCCATTTAGCATAAAGTGTGTTGCTGTAATGTCATCACTAATTAAACATATGTATGTGTGTATGTTTATTTATGCTTTCAGATGCCTCGTGGCAAGTCGTTCCGTCGCTCTGTGGCTGCTAGGAGGAGGGAGGCAGTACGAGTGGCTGTGAACTATTTACCACCAAGTCCTGAGTTTGTTCCAGGTATGTAGCCAGTTGATTTGTCCAATTTTCATCAAGTTCTGTGTGTACAGTCAAGTACCATCTGTGTCTAGTTATATAGTTTGTGGCCATTGCCATTGTGTCTTTTTCTACAAATGGACGTGTTTCAGTTGAATTATTAAGTGTTTTTACAAGTACGAGTTATGTTGAGTTTGTAGAAGTAAACTGAGGAAAGAGATTAAGTGTAATGTAAACAGTGGCGTTTGGTATATTGTATATCAGGTAAATGTTTGTGTTTGATGAGTCTTTTTTGTGTGTTTGTGAATAGGCGCTGGTACGGGGACACGCAGTTGTCCTCGTGGGTACCCGGTTTCTGTGTCTGGAAAGACACACAAACTGGTTGTTCCACCTCATTCCGTTGATCAGAAGGTAATTTGCTGTTTATTGTTGAAGTATTTATTAAGAAATGTATTTAGTCAACATGTATTTCTAAACAGGTCCTTTTTTTTTCTCCAGTTCGTTCTTGTCGTTGGGGATTCCCATCTGTGCAGTGTTGCAGATGGGACTGTCATGATGCCAAAGGGAAAAATTTCCTTTGGCATCATGACAACCCCAGAGGCTAGTGCGTGCCATCTGAGGACGGAGGTGCTCCATGCCACACTGCCGCGGACCCCGGACGCAGTGTGCATCTTGGCCCCCGGGGAGAACCTGACGACGAGCAGCACCCACGCTGCGGCTGGAGAGGAGTTCCGGAAGCTGTTGGTTAGCGCGCGTGAGCGTTGGAACAATGTAAGTGAATTGGTTTGTACTCTACTATACTAGTGTGCTGTCATTTTATTGTGTGTTCAGTAAGTAATATGCTTACATGAGGTGTTACATTGTAACATTAATGTATTAATTGGCATCTTGTTTTGAACCAAAGTCAGTTTTGTATTAGAATCTGTAATTGTGTTTCAGGTGTGCGTGCTGGATTTTGTTCCGCGTCTGACCGTTGCCCCAGAACTGCAGTTGCACATGAGTCGGGAATTCCACTCTGTGACAAAGTCGATGGGTACGTCATCGGGTATATCGTAATGTATTATTTGAATTATATTGTATTATTATCCATGTGTTTATGGTAACGTATGTAGGTATATGAATATTGTGTATACATTTTGTCTTGTCAGGTATTGCGTACTACTCCACGTTTGAGTACTTCCCGTTCAGTCAGCTGCAACTGTGGGACACGGATGGTGTAAGTATCTATTAGTATATACTTTGTGCACATGAGGAACCTTCATTTACAATTAGTTGTTGTTGAATGTTTATTTAGTAAATGAATTGTTATCACACTCCAGGTTCATCTCAGTGATGTCGAGGGGATGGACATCCTTGCCCAGTTGCTGTGGCACGCTGCCTACATGCAACTGGAAGCGTCGGCACCTGCTGCTGCAACGTCACACCCTCTTCCAAGGAGCCCTGTGAGGTCAGAGGGGAGGGCAGAAGGTGGGGAAACACAGACCTCTCCCCGAGAGGTCTTTGTTTCCCCACCTTCACCCGCCCCTTGTGATCCAAACGTGTGGATGCAAATGGTCAAGGGCAAGAAGGTAATATTTGCATACTGTAATTGTGTTGTTCACACTGATATTTGTTAAACAGTTTACTCTAAAGACGTTCATTGCTATTTGTCATTGCAGAGGGTTCAATCTGACGAACAGCCTTGTACCTCATCCAAACGGGGCGTGGTTCGACATGAGGTTTGTAGTATAGTTTGGTGTTTAAGAGATGTATATATACTGTATGTACATGGATTTTAGGCAATGGCAATTGTGAGTAATGTGGTGTTATTTATGTTCATTTCATAGGTGGACGGATGTCCAATTGTGCTGAGGGAGTGTTTCATCCCGCTGAACCCCGTCCGGTTTAGCAGTTCCATGTTGGCGGCCATGGATACTGTGGTTCCAGCGCATCTTTTGAGCGTGGACCTGCCAGCTGTTGCACAAGACGCACCGGTAATTTGATTGAAAATGTGATGTGCTGAGTGAGACTTTGTAAACTGGTATTGTTTCCTGTTAAACAATGTAATACTTGTTCTAAATGTGTGTTTTGATTTTCCTACAGCAGAGAGCAATTGTGGAGGGACGACGGAAACGTGTGACCCGCCGGAGGACACTTTCAACGTGCCAGGAGGAGGCGCTCAGCAGGTCAGATTTTCCTATTTTGTGTGCGCCTGTTTCTAGCAAAGAAGTTGTTAAGTCTTGTTTGTCTCCAGGCAGTGTTAAAAGTGCAGGTGTAGTCGAGGGTGTTGGTAACGTTAGGTCAGTCAGGGGATCGTTCCATCAGGGGGACAGACGTCGTTTTCAACACGCTGGATCTCAGTGCATGGCCATTAGTTTGGTAGCTCTCGCTCAACATTCAGTTGATAGCGTGTTTTCTTGGCAGACTGAGAATCTGGACAAAGTTGTTGTTTTGGGGGATAGGCTTTACAACGAGATAACGGCAGGCAGCGATCTCAGCGGTAGATATCTTTGTGTTTTAGATTTGCCCCAAGAGTCTGTTGTTGATAGACAGACATTTAACTTTGGGTATGGGGAGTATGTTTCCGGAGATGTGGACGTAGTGTCGGGTGACATGATTGATGGCGTTTTAATAACTAGTTTAAGGTCTGGGTTGATTAAGATGTTTGGTGTATATGACACATGTTTGCTGACAGTGTGTGATAGTACATGTGCCATCATTGCTCACGGTGATCGTTTTGCGCTGGTTGATTCGCATGCACGCAGTGTGGATGGGATGTTGGATGCAGATGGGAAGAGCGTTGTTGTGTATTTCAATTGTGTAGATGATTTAGTTGCTCACATTTGCAAATTTGCTGGTAATTTGAAACGTCCCAAGCCATTTGAGATTTCTGGTGTTTGCGTAACGCGTCCATCTTCACCCAGTACTTTGGACCCTGTACCCAGTGATTCTGCTCAAGTTGATTCGGATGTTGTTTTTGTTGCTGATGTTGTGGGTAAAGGGCTCCAGTTTAATCCGCTTTGTGGGGAAGTGGTACAAAGTTTGTGCAAACGGTTAAGTGTTGAGTCAGAGAAAGTTGATCCACTTAGTATAGAAGTTGGTTTGTTGGGTGCTCCTTGTCTGAAGGAGAAAATAGTTGGTGATGGTAACTGTTTCTTTAGAGCAGTTAGTCAGGCTGTGTGTGGTACACAAAAGTATCACAGAAAAATTAGGCTCGCTGTAGTTAAGCATTTAAAAGTAAACGGTGGTATCATTAGACCTCAGTATTCCTCAATGGAGGAATATCTGTCTGTGTCTAAAATGGCCTATGTTGGCAGTTGGGCCACAGAAGTAGAGATTCAAGCGGCAGCAGACTTTTTGGGTGTCAGTATTTTCACTTACTGTGACGGTCGCTGGCTTGAATATAGTTGTAAGGATAGGCTGTTGTCTTGTCAGGGAATTTATTTAGAAAATTGCAATGCCAATCATTATGAGACTGTTGTTTGTGTTCAGCGGCCAAACGTGCAGTGCTGCTATGGCTATTGCAAAGTGGGTAGAATAGATGGGTACAACATTAGAAGTCGTAGTGTTGCTGTTCACAATTTAACTTCAGTTGCATCATCAAATTGTTCTACATTATCTGCAGAAGCCCAATCTCCAAGTAAGCTGCCTTCATCTAAGTATTTTTTAATAAAAAAGAAGTTACAACAAAAAATAAGTTATCAGGAAAACAGGCAAAAATGTAGAGAAAAGAGTAAAATTGTTTATCAGGAAAAAAATTGGTATAAAGATAAATTGAAGGAAATCAGTCTAACTAAGTATCGTAAAAATAAGTCTCACAGGGACACGGTAAAGGAAATGAGTAAAATGAAATATCATACAAATAAGTCTCACAGGGTTAGAGTAAAGGCAATGAGTAAAAGTAAATATCAAACAAATAAGTCTCACAAGATTAAAGTAAAGGCAATGAGTAAAAGTAAATATCGTACAGACAAGTCTCACAGGATTAAAGTAAAGGCAATGAGTAAAAGTAAATATCGTACAGACGAGTCTCATAGGGTTAGAGTAAAGGCAATGAGTAAAAGTAAATATCGTACAGACGAGTCTCATAGGGTTAGAGTAAATGCAATGAGTAAAAGTAAATATTGTACAGACAAGTCTCACAGGATTAAAGTAAAGGCAATGAGTAAAAGTAAATATTGTACAGACAAGTCTCACAGGGTTAGAGTAAAGGCAATGAGTAAAAGTAAATATCGTACAGACAAGTGTCACAGGGTTAGAGTAAAGGCAATGAGTAAAAGTAAATATCGTACAGACAAGTGTCACAGGGTTAGAGTAAAGGCAATGAGTAAAAGTAAATATCATACAGACAAGTGTCACAGGGTTAGAGTAAAGGCAATGAGTAAAAGTAAATATCGTACAGACAAGTCTCACAGGGTTAGAGTAAAGGCAATGAGTAAAAGTAAATATCGTACAGACAAGTCTCACAGGGTTAGAGTAAAGGCAATGAGTAAAAGTAAATATCGTACAGACAAGTGTCACAGGGCTAGAGTAAAGGCAATGAGTATAACTAAATATCATATAAATAAGTTTCACAGGATTAGAGTAAAGGCAATGAGTAGAAAGAAATATCATGGAAATCGACAGTTTAGGCAGCGTGTTATAGCCCATATCAAATTAATGAGGCAACATGTAAAAGCATCATTGTCTGACTTTGATTTAGTTATGAAGCAGTTTTTAGCTAAAGTAAATGATGGCCCGGATTTTGTCTGTTGTGTCTGTTTTAGAAAGCTGTTTAGAAATCAAGTTTATCCTTGTAGCATGAAGGATTATACTAAAACAGAACAAATGGCTTTAATTGCAAGTAAATGTATTAGTGATGAATACTTGCATAAATGTAGTACAGATTGTGCATTGCCTTGTCAGTGGTTAGATACAGCTAGGGGTAAGTTGTGGATTTGTTCAAACTGTCATAATAAAATTAGTAGGGGTACTATGCCTCCTGAATCTGCTTCAAATAATTTGGCAATGTGTATTATTCCACCAGAATTGGCATGCCTGAATAGTTTAGAGCAACATTTAATTGCGCTGCATATTCCGTTCATGAAACTGTTAGCGTTGCCCAAAGGTGGGCAAAACGGCGTCCATGGGCCTGTAACGTGTGTTCCTGCAAATATTGTGCAGACGAGCAATTTGCTGCCGCGTTCAGACATGGACGAATCTTTGCTACCAGTGAAGCTTAAACGCAAGCTTACGTACAAAGGGCATTACGAGTATCAGTATGTGGACAGTATGCGCATTAAACAGGCATTGCAGTATTTGAAGCAGACTAATGTACACTATAAGGATGTAGATTTTAATGAAGCATGGCTCAATAACTTTTCTAATGAACAAGAGAGTGTAGTAGAGCAGGATAGTATAGCGGCAGATGGAGACAATGATGACGGCAATGCTGCTGATGCTGCTGAGGATGATGAGCTTCTGCATGACAGACAAACACATTGTATGTTTCAGGACACTTGCCTTATGCCTGTTGACATTGGTCAAGAAGCACTTGATCAATATTTTGATAGTGTGTTAAATTTAGCCCCAGCAGAAGGCAACACTCCTGTCAAGATGTTGTCTGATCATTCAAATGAAGCAAAGTGTTTCCCAGTCATGTTTCCCAGCGCATCTGCAACATACCATGACAGCAGACCTCATCATTTGAGTTTGTGCCGCTATTTTAATAATCGTATTTTACATGCTGATGGTAGATTTGCACAAAATGTTGATTATATCTTCTTTGCTCAGTATATGTCTGAGGTTCAACAGGTTGTGTCAAATGTATCAATAGCATTGCGGAAGGGGAAAGGGGGCCAATTTAAAAAAGTCTCTTGTGATGTTGTAAATAATGAAGAGCAGTTGAAGCAGTTGATGCAGTTTGATGATGGGTATCGGTTTCTGAAGCCTATTAGAGGTACCCCGGCTTTTTGGCAGGGTGTGCAATCGGATTTGTTAGCTTGTGTTCGTCAGCTGGGGATCCCGACGTGGTTTTGTTCTTTCTCTTCTGCCGATATGCGGTGGAAGAGTCTTTTGAGTAGTATTTTGAAACAGGAAGGGAGGACAGAGACGGCGGAGCAGCTGGAGTGGGCTGATAGATGCGATCTTTTGCGGCGTAATCCGGTTACTGCGGCAAGGATGTTTGATTTTCGCTGGCATTGTTTTTTGAAAGAGGTTTTAAAGTCTCCATCCAATCCTATTGGCAAGATAAAGGATTATTTCTATAGGGTTGAATTCCAGCAGCGTGGTTCACCACATGTTCACTGCCTGTTTTGGATAGAAAATGCCCCAATAATTGATAAAAATACAGATGAAGAGGTAATTGAGTTTATTGATAAATATGTAACATGTGAATTACCTGTAGAAGATGACACACTATTGAAAATAGTGTCATCTGTGCAAAAGCATTCCAAAAAGCATTCCAAAACATGCAGAAAAAAGAACACCGTTTGTCGTTTTAATTTTCCTAAGCCACCGTCTGCGAGAACTTTCATATCTCGTCCGTCTTTTGAAGACCAGGAGGTGGATACAACGTGCACGTGTCAAATGGATGGAGCAGATCAATTTGCCAACTGTGCGTGCAAAATTAGGAAGTTAAACAAATCACTAGAAAGAAAAGTATCAAATAAGATCCTCATGGAAATTAAAGATGCCCTTTCAGATGACAATGCCAGTTTTGACAGCGTAGAGCAGTTGTTTAGTCATTTAAATGTTACTCAAAACCGATATGAGTTGGCATACAACATGTGTGCCAAGAAGACGCACGTTGTTTTAAAGAGGCAAGCTAACGAAGTGTGGATTAATCAATATGGTAAACCAATTTTGAAATGTTGGAATGCCAATATTGATATCCAATTTGTTGTTGACGCCTATGCTTGTGTAGTGTACATCATTTCCTACATTTCAAAGGCAGAGCGCGAGATGGGACTATTGTTAGCAAACGCACAGAGGGAAGCAGCTAAGGATAAAAATAGCAGTGCTAAAGACGTGCTTAAAAAATTAGGAACTGTGTATCTACATAATCGGGATGTGGGTGCACAAGAGGCTGTCTACAGGTTGACTAGCATGCATCTGAAGGAGTGTTCTAGGAAAGTGGTTTTCGTTCCGGTCGGAGAAAACACTGTTAAAATGAGTTTGCCTTTATCTGTGTTAAAACAAAAGGCATCATCAGATGGCCTTACCACAGAGGATATGTGGATGACTAGTCTTGTTGACAGATATAAGAATAGGCCAAAAGACGGTACTTTTAACGATATGTGTCTGGCAACTTTTGCTTCCGAGTACCGTGTTTTGAGCAAATCTGAGATGTCTGTCAACAGGGTAGAACTGCAAAACAACTTTGGCTTCATTCTGAAAAGAACACGTTCTGAAAATGCAGTTGTTCGTTATGTGCGCTTTTCAGAAACCAAGAACCCAGAGTTGTTTTATCAGAGTATTATGCAGCTGTTTTTGCCATATCGCAATGACACGCATCTCAAACCACCGGGTTTCCAAACGTTTGAGCAGTTCTACAGTCATGGCCATGTGGGATTAAATGATGGACTGCATTCAGTTAAATCAATTGTCGATACAAATCGCCGCAAATATGAAATGATTGGCGATGAGCTGGATGATATCCAGAATTCGGTTGACCCTGATGCAGATCTGGAAGACGCCTGGTGTGAGCTCTGCCCAGAGCAAGAACTCGACCGTCTGCAGTGTTTGGACGAACGTAGCCGTAACGAACAACCTTCAGATGATCCTGTAGAAGGTATTCCGGATTTAGCCGTTAGCGATAGACAGGTTTCTCATTTAGAGAAAAGACAGAATGTCCTGTGCAGAAGTGATGGCTTGGCCTTAATTAGATCCCTCAATGACACACAGCTGTCTATCTTTTACAAGATTAGACAGTGGTGTTTAAGTAAGGTCAATGGTGAGGAAATCGCTTCGTTGTACGTTTTTGTCACAGGTGGTGCAGGGACAGGTAAAAGCCACTTGATAAAAGCTATCCAGTACGAAGCAGTGAGGTTGTTGTCCAGAGGGTGTCGCAATCCGGACGACATTTGCGTTTTGCTAACTGCTCCTACGGGGATAGCTGCACACAATTTACGTGCAGGTACTATTCACAGTACATTTAGCATTGGTAAAGAATCTTGCTTGCCCTACACACCGCTGGGTGAGGAAAAGCTAAATTCTTTGCGTGCTAAATATATTAACTTGCAGATTTTGATAATTGATGAAATCTCCATGGTCGATCATAGACTATTGGCCTATGTCCATGGACGTTTAAGACAAATTAAACAGTGTGCCAGCTATTCCCCGTTTGGAAATGTTAGCGTAATTGCAGTTGGAGATTTTTATCAGTTGCCTCCGGTGAGAGGGAAGCCGTTGTACTTGGAGGAGCTTAGTGTTGGCTTGTGGACACAGTTTGAGGTTGCTGAACTGAAAACTGTTGTTCGACAAAATGATGTCGTCTTTGCGAAGTTGCTGAACAGGGTCAGATGTCGCTCTAAAGGGATCCCCATGCTAGCTTCGGATGTACAGTTGTTGAGAAATTGTGAAACTGGCGAACACGGCTCAGAGTTGCACATTTTCCCAACCAATAGGCAAGCGAGTGTCCATAACGTGCTACAGTTATTCAAGAGTTGTCCTGAACATGTTAAGATTGAGGCAATGGATTTTGTAAACAGTAAGACAACAGGCAAGCTTGTGTTGAAGGAAGGACATCATAGCAAAACCTACAACACATGTTTGGATGAGACCCTTCTTTTGGGAGTAGGTGCCCGTGTAATGCTGATAAAAAATGTGGACGTGGAAGACGGTTTGGTGAACGGTGTGTGCGGCACAGTCACACATGTAGTCTATCCACATAATGATGACAAGTTCCCAAAAACGATTTATGTAAAGTTTGATGACGATCATGTGGGAACAAAAAGGAGGAATTGCTGTGCATTTGCCTCCGCGGTTGAAATGGGATCCACGGGCATTGAACCAGAAGAGGAACGGGTGACCAAACATGGTGGAATGCGCCGGCAATTTCCACTCAAGCTTGCCTGGGCTTGTACAGTCCATAAAGTACAAGGACTTACTGTAGACAAAGCAGTCGTTTCATTGAAGAACATCTTTGCAGCCGGTCAAGCGTATGTGGCTTTAAGTCGAGTTAGAAGTTTGTCTGGTTTAGTTATTCAGGACTTTAATGAAAAAGCCATTTATTGCAAAGAAAACATTGACGCTGCAATTGCATCCATGCCTCCCTTCTTGGTCACAGATAATACAGATTGTCATCCTAATGCAACATCTTTTAATGTGTTTTTGATGAATGTGCAAAATTTGACTAAACATGTCACTGATTTGGCTTTGCGCACACAGCATCTGCAGCTCGACTGTATTGCTGTTGTTGAAACATGGCTGCCTGCAGTTTCGTCATTGGAAATTGTAAAAATTGACGGTTATTCTTTTCAAAGTCATCCAAGGAGTATGTCGTACAATAGCAGCAACCCATTTTTCAAAGAAATTCAAGACCAACAACACGGTGGAGTTGGCATTTATAGTGCAGACCATTTGGCATTCAGCATTATCCAGGTACCAAATGTAGTAAATTTAGAATGTTTGGTTTACCGCTGCACTACACACAATATATTAATTGCTGTTATTTATCGACCACCATCTTACCCCATGACTTTGTTTAAAGAAAACCTTGTGTGCTTGGTTGATTGGCTAATGGACCAAAGTACCACAATTGCAGTCATGGGAGATTTCAATGACGACATATTGAAATCATCAAGTATCTGTAAATTAATGACAGACAAAGGCTTTGTCCAAATAGTCAAACAAGCCACAACAGAAAAAGGCACATTAATTGATCATGTGTATGTCAACTCAACACATTACGATGTACAGTCTGTTGTCTTGCCGACATATTTCAGTGACCATGAAGGGATTCTATGTGCATTTACACGTAGGACTTAGGGACAGAAGGACAACCTGAATATCTTGTGTGTTCCATAAAGTATGATTTTTTTTTTTTTGTATTTATCAAATGATGTATGAATTAACATGAAATATGAATGGTTTAATATTTATGGAATGATGCATGAATTAACATGATATATGAATTGTGTAATATTTATGGAATGATGCATGAATTAACATAAAATATGAATTTTTAGTATTTATTATATTATGAATGTATTTCTATTGTATATTTATTAATATGATTTTTGTTATAAATGTAGAAATCTTTTGGTTAATTAACATTTAATAATATAAGAGATAAGGACAACATGAATTGGTTCTGTCCATCATGGTAACATTTAATATGCATGTTTTGTATTGTATAATTTCATTGAATATATATATATATATAAATATATATATATATATATTCTTTTTTTTTGGTTTATAATATGACAACACATAGTAATCTGACTTTAAACATGCTATTACAACACATAGTGATCTATGAGTCTAAAAATGTAGCTTTACCTTTAACGTGATGTCAAAAACCAAAAAAAAGACACCAGTAATGGTACTCCTAGTTTACTGGGATGGGGTTCGATTCCCTGTGGTGTCCTGCTGATGGTTTTGGCAAGTACATGTAAGACCACACATAACTTAATTACCATGGTAAAAACATTAACAAACATTAGGGTTTTGAAATGCCACAAATTGTGTCCTGCTGTTGTCTTGCCAACATGTTTCAGTGACCATGAAGGGATTCTATGTGCATTTACATGTAGGACTTAGGGACAGAAGGACAACCTGAATATCTTGTTGTGTGTTCCATAAAGTATGATTTTTTTTTAAAAGTATTTATCAAATGATGTATAAATAAACATGAAATATGAATTGTGTAATATTTATGGAATGATGCATGAATTAACATGAAATATGAATTGTGTAATATTTATGGAATGATGCTTGAATTAACATGACATATGAATTTTGTAATGAATTAACATGAAATATGAATTGTGTAATATTTATGGAATGATGCATGAATTAACATAACAAATAAATGTACATATTTCAGTAACCATGGAGGGATTCTATGTGAATGTACAGTACATCTAGGAATTGCTATCATGCCTTTGACGTAGAGTCACAAATAGCATAACCTTTGTTAAGCACCATCTTCTGACTGTACTGACCAATTTTTCACCAGGCACTAAAACTTTGCCAAAAAATATGTTCAGATAGTGCAAATCAACCTCAAAGTTCCTAGAAATAATAATAATAACTAATAATGACAGTTCGTCGTTCACGTGGATGAAGTCGTGACAGTTCGTCGTTCACGTTGATGGTGTCGTGACAGGTCGTCGTTCACGTGGATGGTGTGGTGACAGGTTGTTGTTTGCACAAGGATGGTGTGACAGGTTCTCGTTTGTGGCTGTCCACGCACTGTGCAGTATGGACGACTTTGACGGCACACCCTGGCCACGCCCTTCGAGGTAGAGCGGTAAATAGCACAACTTTAGTTAAGAATGACGTTTCAGCTGTACTGTCCAATTTTGAAGCAGAACGGATAAATCCCTTGGGAGGAGTTTGTTCACAAACATGGGTATAAAAACGACATAATTTAATATGGCCGACTTTGAAGAAAAGCCATGACCACGCCCTTTGAGGTAGGGTCGCAAATAGCACAACTTTTGGTGAAAATCATGTTCTGAATCCACCCAAAAAATTTGGAGCCCAAGCGAAAAAACCCCTGGGAGGAGTTCTTTCAAATAGGACGCGAAAATCGAAAATCGCAAAAATTAAAATGAAAATATCTGACTTCCGGTGGGTTTTTTGGCATGGGTCCAAGAGGGTTTTTTGTAGGGCTAGGCCAGGGTAACATCCATACCGAGTTTCAAACATATCGGTTAAAGTCGGTGTCTTTGAAAAAGGCAAAAAAATGGATTATGGCCGATTTTGACGGAACGCCGTGGCCACGCCCTTTGAGGTAGAGTCCCAAATAGCACAACTTTTGTCAAGTTCCACGTTCTGAACCTACACAAAAATTTTGAAGCCCAACCGATCAATCCCCTGGGAGGAGTTCATTCAAATAGGATGCGAAAATCGCAAAAATTCGCAACTTTGAAGGCAAATATCTGACTTCCGGTGGGTTATCGGGTATGGGTCCAAGAGGCTTTTTTGTAGGTCTGGGACGGTTCAATGGGCATACCGAGTTTCATACATGTAGGTGAAACGTGGTGTCGGGGCTGTCGTTTTTAAAGCCTCTAGGGGGCGCTATTACCACGACAATCGCTATTTTTGGTCTGTGAGGTTTTGGCAGAGGTTTACACGTGTCCAGTGAATTTCATATTCATAGCTATTACGGTGTTTGCACAGTGATTTATGCTGCTTTTAGAGCGCCATCCCGTGGCAGAATTTTTGTGTCCTTTTAACCATTGCCTCAGGGAGCCCTGAGGTATGTTCCTACCAAGTTTTGTGTTAATAGCACTTGCCAATATGGAGGAATAAACTTCTTGATTTTAAAGAGCGCCCTCTAGTGGCAATGACCAGAAATTTGGTAGCTAGCATGGAGGACATATTCCGAGGTAGGGACCAAAATTTGGTGTCGATAGAATATAGCATTGTGGAGATATGGTCCACTTCCTGTATTTACAGAAAATTGACAAATTTAAAAACTCTTGTAACGCGCTGACTATAGAGAATTTCAACATACTTTATATAGAGTTTTTCTATATTTCAGTCGGGCCATGCTACATGTCAAGTTTCGTGCATATCGGAGAAAGCCTGATGGATTGAGGCTGTAAAAGCTGTTTTTCAGTTTTTGCGATTTTGCGCGAAAACAAAGGCAGGCGGAAATACAACACGATGACACAGTGAGGTGCAGCACAATTGCCCGAATTCGGAGATATAACGTTTTTGAATGTGCGCCAACTTTTGCGGAAGTTATAGGCGTTACAGAGTTTGCTCATAAACAGCGCCACCAAGAGGCTTTCCTAGTGTGCGACATGAACATGACACATATCATACATCTATTTTCACCAGGCCTGACAACTTTGCCAAAAAAAATTGAGTTTTCATATAGGGTAAGATAGCGCAAATCAACCTCAAAGTTCCTAGAAATAATAATAATAATAATAAAGATAGATAGATAGATAGATAGATAGATAGATAGATAGATAGATAGATAGATAGATAGATAGATAGATAGATAGATAGATAGATAGATAGATAGATAGATAGATAGATAGATAGATAGATAGATAGATAGATAGATAGATAGATAGATAGATAGATAGATAGATAGATAGATAGATAGATAGATAGATAGATAGATAGATAGATAGATAGATAGATAGATAGATAGATAGATAGATAGATAGATAGATAGATAGATAGATAGATAGATAGATAGATAGATAGATAGATAGATAGATAGATAGATAGATAGATAGATAGATAGATAGATAGATAGATAGATAGATAGATAGATAGATAGATAGATAGATAGATAGATAGATTGATTGATTGATTGATTGATTGATCTAAATTGGGTTAATGTCCCGCGGGACATTTGGGGGGACCTCGCCGTAAAAATTGACTCGTCGGCACGTGGATGGCGTCGTGACAGTTCGTCGTTCACATGGATGAAGTCGTGACAGGTCGTCGTTTGCTCAAGGATGGCGTGACAGGTTCTCGTTTGTGGCTGTCCACGCACTGTGCGGTATGGCCGACTTTGACGGCACACCCTGGCCACGCCCTTTGAGGTAGAGCCGTAAATAGCACAACTTTAGTTAAGAACCACGTTTCAAATGCACTGGCCAATTTTGAAGCAGAACGGAAAAATCCCATGGGAGGAGTTCGTTCACAAACATGGGTATAAAAAACGAAATAATTGAATATGGCCGACTTTGACGGGGAGCCATGACCACGCCCTTTGAGGTAGGGTCGCAAATAGCACAACTATAGTTAAGAACCACGTTTCAAATGCACTGACCAATTTTGAAGCAGAACGGAAAAATCCCATAGGAGGAGTTCGTTCACAAACATGGGTATAAAAGACGACAAAATTGAATATGGCCGACTTTGAAGGAAAGCCATGACCACGCCCTTTGAGGTAGGGTCGCAAATAGCACAACTTTTGGTGAGAATCATCTTCTGAATCTACCCCAAAAATTTGGAGGCCAAGCGACAAATCCCCTGGGAGGAGTTCGTTCAAATAGGACGCGAAAATCGAAAATGACAAAAATTAAAATGAAAATATCTGACTTCCGGTGTGTTTTTTGGTATCGGTCCAATAGGCTTTTTTGTAGGGCTAGAACAGGGTAACATCCATACCAAGTTTCAAACATATCGGTTAAAGTCGGTGTCGTGGAAAAAACGACAAAATTGATTATGGCCGATTTTGATTGAACGCCGTGGCCACGCCCTTTGAGGTAGAGTCCCAAATATCACAACTTTTGGTAAGAACCATCTTCTGAATCTACCCAAAAAATTTGGAGCCCAAGCAACAAATCCCCTGGGAGGAGTTCGTTCAAATACAACGCGAAAATTGCAAAGGTCAAATGCAAATATCTGACTTCCGGTGCTTTAAGGGGTATGGGTCCAAGAGGCTTTTTTGTAGGTCTGGGGCTGTATAACGTGCCTACCGAGTTTCATACATGTAGGTGAAACGTGGTGTCGGGGCTGTTGTTTTTAAAGCCTGTAGGGGGCGCTACTACCACGACAAGCACGATTTTTGGTCTGTGAGCTTTGGGCAGCACTCTACATGTGTCCAGTGAATTTCATATTCGTAACTATTACGGTGTTTGCACAGTAATTTACGCTGCTTTTAGAGCGCCATCCACTGGCAGAATTTTTTCCCCGTTTTGAACCACGCCTCAGGGCGACATGAGCTAGCCGCATACCAAGTTTCATTTAAATATCAATTGCCAATGTTGAGATATAAACTTCTTGATTTTAATGAGCGCCACCTGGTGGAAATGACCACAAATTTTGTGAGATGCATAAAGGAGGTACAGAGAAGTAGGGCTCCAAGTTTGGTGTTGAACGGACATAGCAATGTGGACAAATTGTCCACTTACGTTTTTTACGTAAAATGTAGACATCTATAAAAATATATAAAGCACTATAACACGCTTATCTTCGGGAATTTCAATAAACTTCCAATAAGTTATTTTCATGATACAGAATGTAGATGCTACATGTGGAGTTTCGTGCAAATCGGTGAAAGCCACATGCAATAGATGTCTAGGACGCACTTTTTTGAGTTTTTGCGTTGTAGCCAAAAAAAAGTCATGGCGGAAATGGGCGTGGCCTACATCAGGAGGTGCAGCATGTTTGCCCGCATGTGTGGATATAAACATTTTGAGTGTGCGACAAAGTATGCAGGAGTTATTAGCATTACAGTGTTTTTTTTTAAATAGCGCCACCTATAGGTGAGACATTAACGGGTCGCATAGAATAAATAATTTTTCACCAGGTGTGATAACTCTGTCAAAAAAAATTGAGTTTTCGTATATGTTCAGGGGGTTAAAATCAACGTCAAAGATCCCCAAATAACAAAAACAATAGGGACCTCGGTCCTGTTTCACAGGCTCGGTCCCTAATAATAATTACAATAGGGACCTCGTCCTGTTTCACAGGCTCGGTCCCTAATAATAACGAGGAAGGGACCAAAATTTGGTGTCGAAAGAATATAGCATTGTGGAGATATGGTCCACTTTCTGTTTTTACAGAAAATTGACAAATCTTTAAAGTTTTGTAACGCGCTGACTATAGATAATTTCAACATACTTTATATGGTGTTTTTGCATATTTCAGTCGGCACATGCTACATGTCAATTTTCGTGCATATCGGAGAAAGCCTGATGGATTGAGGCTGTAAACGCTGTTTTTTAGTTTTTGCGATTTTGCGCGAAAACGAAGGCAGACGGACTCCCAACACGTTGACACAGCGAGGTGCAGCACGTTTGCCCGAATCTGTAGATGTAACGTTTTTGAATGTACGCCAAATTTTGCGGAAGTTATAGGCGTTACAGACATTGCTCATAAACAGCGCCACCTAGAGGCTTTCCTAGTGTGTGACATGAACGGGATGCCTAAAATATATAATTTTTCACCAGGCCCTAAAACTTTGCCAAAAAAAATTGAGTTTTCATATATGTTCAGGTAGTGCAAATCAACGTCAAAGTTCCCCGAAATAATAATAATAATAATAATAATAATAAAGATAGATAGATAGATAGATAGATAGATAGATAGATAGATAGATAGATAGATAGATAGATAGATAGATAGATAGATAGATAGATAGATAGATAGATAGATAGATAGATAGATAGATAGATAGATGGATGGATGGATTGATATATCTAAATTGGGTTAATGTCCCGCGGGACATTTGGGGGGACCTCGCCGTAAAAATTGACTCGTCGGCACGTGGATGGCGTCGTGACAGTTCGTCGTTCACGTGAACGAATTCGTGACAGTTCGTCGTTCACGTGGATGAAGTCGTGACAGGTCGTCGTTCACGTTGATGGTGTCGTGACAGGTCGTCGTTCAGGTAGATGGTGTGGTGACAGGTTGTCTTTTGCACAAGGAATCTACCCAAAAAATTTGGAGCCCAAGCGACAAATCCCATGGGAGGAGTTCGTTGAAATAGGACGCGAAAATCGAAAATGGCAAAAATTAAAATGAAAATATCTGACTTCCGGTGGGCTTTTTTGCATGGGTCCAAGAGGCTTTTGTGTAGGGCTAGGGCTGATCAACAAGCCCACCGAGTTTTATACATATCGGTGAAACTCGGTGTCGTGGAAAAAGTGAAAAAATTGATTATGGCCGACTTTGACGGTACGCCGTGGCCACGCCCTTTGAGGTAGGGTCGCAAATAGCACAACTTTTGGTGAGAATCATGTTCTGAATCCACACAAAAAATGTAGAGCCCAAGCGACAAATCCCCTGGGAGGAGTTCGTTCAAATAGGACGTGAAAATCAAAAATCGCAAAAATTAAAATGAAAATATCTGACTTCCGGTGGGTTTTTTGGCATGGGTCCAAGAGGGTTTTTTGTAGGGCTAGGCCAGGGTAACATCCATACCGAGTTTCAAACATATCGGTTAAAGTCGGTGTCTTGGAAAAAGGCAAAAAAATGGATTATGGCCGATTTTGACGGAACGCCGTGGCCACGCCCTTTGAGGTAGAGTCCCAAATAGCACAACTTTTGTCAAGTTCCACGTTCTGAACCTACACAAAAATTTTGAAGCCCAACTGATCAATCCCCTGGGAGGAGTTCATTCAAATAGGATGCGAAAATCGCAAAAATTCGCAACTTTGAAGGCAAATATCTGACTTCCGGTGGGTTATCGGGTATGGGTCCAAGAGGCTTTTTTGTAGGTCTGGGCCGGTTCAATGGGCATACCGAGTTTCATACATGTAAGTGAAACGTAGTGTTGGGGCTGTCGTTTTTAAAGCCTGTAGGGGGCGCTATTACCACGACAATCGCTATTTTTGGTCTGTGAGCTTTTGGCAGAGGTTTACACGTGTCCAGTGAATTTCATATTCATAGCTATTACGGTGTTTGCACAGTGATTTATGCTGCTTTTAGAGCGCCATCCCGTGGCAGAATTTTTGGGTCCTTTTAACCATTGCCTCAGGGAGCCCTGAGGTATGTGCCTACCAAGTTTTGTGTTAATAGCACTTGCCAATATGGAGGAATAAACTTCTTGATTTTAAAGAGCGCCCTCTAGTGGCAATGACCAGAAATTTGGTAGCTAGCATGGAGGACATATTCCGAGGTAGGGACCAAAATTTGGTGTCGAAAGAATATAGCATTTTGGAGATATGGTCCACTTCCTGTTTTTACAGAAAATTGACAAATATTAAAATTTTTATAACGCGCTGACTATAGAGAATTTCAACATACTTTATATGGAGTTTTTCTATATTTCAGTCGGGACATGCTACATGTCAAGTTTCGTGCATATCGGAGAAAGCCTGATGGATTGAGGCTGTAAAAGCTGTTTTTCAGTTTTTGCGATTTTGCGCGAAAATAAAGGCAGGCGGAAATACAACACGATGACACAGTGAGGTGCAGCACAATTGCCCGAATCCGGAGATATAACGTTTTTGAATGTGCGCCAACTTTTGCGGAAGTTATAGGCGTTACAGAGTTTGCTCATAAACAGCGCCACCAAGAGGCTTTCCTAGTGTGCGACATGAACATGACACATATCATACATCTATTTTCACCAGGCCTGACAACTTTGCCAAAAAAAAATGAGTTTTCATATAGGGTAAGATAGCGCAAATCAACCTCAAAGTTCCTAGAAATAATAATAATAATAATAATAATAATAATAATAATAATAATAATAATAAACGGATCAATTTCAAAAGGGACCTCGTCCTGTTTCACAGGCTCGGTCCCTAATAATTAATGTCCCGCGGGACATTTGGGGGGACCTCGCCGTAAAAATTGACTCGTCGGCACGTGGATGGCGTCGTGACAGTTCGTCGTTCACGTGGACGAAGTCGTGACAGTTCGTCGTTCACGTGGATGAAGTCGTGACAGGTCGTCGTTGACGTTGATGGTGTCGTGACAGGTCGTCGTTCAGGTAGATGGTGTGGTGACAGGTTGTCTTTTGCACAAGGAATCTACCCAAAAAATTTGGAGCCCAAGCGACAAATCCCATGGGAGGAGTTCGTTCAAATAGGACGCGAAAATCGAAAATGGCAAAAATTAAAATGAAAATATCTGACTTCCGGTGGGTTTTTTGGCATGGGTCCAAGAGGCTTTTGTGTAGGGCTAGACCTGATCAACAAGCCCACCGAGTTTTATACATATCGGTGAAACTCGGTGTCGTGGAAAAAGTGAAAAAATTGATTATGGCCGACTTTGACGGTACGCCGTGGCCACGCCCTTTGAGGTAGGGTCGCAAATAGCACAACTTTTGGTGTGAATCATGTTCTGAATCCACCCAAAAAATGTAGAGCCCAAGCGACAAATCCCCTGGGAGGAGTTCGTTCAAATAGGACGCGAAAATCGAAAATCGCAAAAATTAAAATGAAAATATCTGACTTCCGGTGGGTTTTTTGGCATGGGTCCAATAGGGTTTTTTGTAGGGCTAGGCCAGGGTAACATCCTTACCGAGTTTCAAACATATCGGTTAAAGTCGGTGTCTTGGAAAAAGGCAAAAAAATGGATTATGGCCGATTTTGACGGAACGCCGTGGCCACGCCCTTTGAGGTAGAGTCCCAAATAGCACAACTTTTGTCAAGTTCCACGTTCTGAACCTACACAAAAATTTTGAAGCCCAACCGATCAATCCCCTGGGAGGAGTTCATTCAAATAGGATGCAAAAATCGCAAAAATTCGCAACTTTGAAGGCAAATATCTGACTTCCGGTGGGTTATCGGGTATGGGTCCAAGAGGCTTTTTTGTAGGTCTGGGCCTGCTTAACGGATATACCGAGTTTTATACATGTAAGTGAAACGTGGTGTCGGGGCTGTCGTTTTTAAAGCCTGTAGGGGGCGCTATTACCACGACAATCGCTATTTTTGGTCTGTGAGCTTTTGGCAGAGGTTTACACGTGTCCAGTGAATTTCATATTCATAGCTATTACGGTGTTTGCACAGTGATTTATGCTGCTTTTAGAGCGCCATCCCGTGGCAGAATTTTTGGGTCCTTTTAACCATTGCCTCAGGGAGCCCTGAGGTATGTGGCTACCAAGTTTTGTGTTAATAGCACTTGCCAATATGGAGGTATAAACTTCTTGATTTTAAAGAGCGCCCTCTAGTGGCAATGACTCGAAATTTGGTAGCTAGCATGGAGGACATATTCCGAGGTAGGGACCAAAATTTGGTGTTGAAAGAATATAGTATTCTGGAGATATGGTCCACTTCCTGTTTTTACAGAAAATTGACAAATCTTAAAAGTTTTGTAACGCGCTGACTATAGAGAATTTCAACATACTTTATATGGCGTTTTTACGTATTTCAGTCGGGACATGCTACATGTCAAGTTTCGTGCATATTGGAGAAAGCCTGATGGATTGAGGCTGTAAAAGCTGTTTTTCAGTTTTTTCGATTTTGCGCGAAAACAAAGGCAGGCGGAAATACAACACGATGACACAGCGAGGTGCAGCACAATTGCCCGAATCCGTAGATATAACGTTTTTGAATGTGCGCCAACTTTTGCGGAAGTTATAGGCGTTACAGAGGTTGCTCATAAACAGCGCCACCAAGAGGCTTTCCTAGTGTGCGACATGAACATGACACATATCATACATCTATTTTCACCAGGCCTGACAACTTTGCCAAAAAAAATTGAGTTTTCATATAGGGTAAGATAGCGCAAATCAACCTCAAAGTTCCTAGAAATAATAATAATAATAATAATAATAATAATAATAATAATAATAATAATAAACGGATCAATTTCAAAAGGGACCTCGTCCTGTTTCACAGGCTCGGTCCCTAAAAATTGACTCGTCGGCACGTGGATGGCGTCGTGACAGTTCGTCGTTCACATGGATGAAGTCGTGACAGGTCGTCGTTTGCTCAAGGATGGCGTGACAGGTTCTCGTTTGTGGATGTCCACGCACTGTGCGGTATGGCCGACTTTGACGGCACACCTTGGCCACGCCCTTCGATTTAGAGCCGTAAATAGCACAACTTAAGTTAAGAATCACGTTTCAGCTGTACTGACCAATTTTGAAGCAGAACGGATAAATCCCTTGGGAGGAGTTTGTTCACAAACATGGGTATAAAAGACGAAATAATTGAATATGGCCGACTTTGACGGCACGCCATGGCCACGCCCTTTGAGGTAGAGTCGCAAATAGCACAACTTTAGTTAAGAACCACGTTTTAAATGCACTGACCAATTTTGAAGCAGAACGGAAAAATCCCATGGGAGGAGTTCGTTCACAAACATGGGTATAAAAGACGACAAAATTGAATATGGCCGACTTTGAAGGAAAGCCATGACCACGCCCTTTGAGGTAGGGTCGCAAATAGCACAACTTTTGGTAAGAACCATCTTCTGAATCTACCCCAAAAATTTGGAGGCCAAGTGACAAATCCCCTGGGAGGAGTTCGTTCAAATAGGACGCGAAAATCGAAAATGACAAAAATTAAAATGAAAATATCTGACTTCCGGTGGGTTTTTTGGTATCGGTCCAATAGGCTTTTTTGTAGGGCTAGGCCAGTTTAATATCCCTACCGAGTTTTATACATATCGGTGAAACTCGGTGTCGTGGAAAAAACGAAAAAATTGATTATGGCCGACTTTGACGGTACGCCGTGGCCACGCCCTTTGAGGTAGAGTCCCAAATAGCACAACTTTTGTCAAGTTCCACGTTCTGAACCTACACAAACAATTTGAAGTCCAATGGACAAATCCCCTGGGAGGAGTTCGTTCAAATACAACGCGAAAATTGCAAATTTTAAATGCAATTATCTGACTTCCGGTGGTTTAAGGGGTATGGGTCCAAGAGACTTTTTTGTAGGTCTGGGCCTGTCTAACGTGCCTACCGAGTTTCATACATGTAGGTGAAACGTGGTGTCGGGGCTGTTGTTTTTAAAGCCTGTAGGGGGCGCTACTACCACGACAAGCACGATTTTTGGTATGTGAGGTTTTGGCAGAGGTATACACGTGTCCTGTGAATTTCATATTCATAACTATTATGGTGTTTGCACAGTGATTTACGCTGCTTTTAGAGCGCCATCCAATGGCTGTATTTTTTCCCCCTTTTGACACAAGTCTCAGGGCGTCATGGGCTAGCAGCACACCAAGTTTCATTTAAATCTCCCTTGCCAATGTTGAGATATAAACTTCTTGATTTTAAAGAGCGCCACCTGGTGGCAATGACCACAAATTTTGTGGGATGCATCAAGGTGGTACACGGAAGTAGGTCTCCAAGTTTGGTGTTGAACAGACATAGTAATGTGGAGAAATGGTCCACTTACTTTTTTTACGTAAAATGTACACATCTAAACAAATTTATAAAGCACTATAACACGCTTATCTTCGGGAATTTCAATAAACTTTCGATTACTTTTTTTCATTATACAGAATGTAGATGCTACATGTGGAGTTTCGTGCAAATCGGTGAAAGCCACATGGAATAGATGTCTACGACGCACTTTTTTGCGTTTTTGCGTTTTAGCCAAAAAAAAGTTATGGCGCAAATGGGCGTGGCCTACATCAGGAGATGCAGCATGATTGCCCGCATATGTGGATATAAAGTTTTTGAGTGTGCGACAAAGTATGCAGGAGTTATTAGCATTACGGTTATTTTTTTAAATAGCGCCACCTATAGGTGAGACATTAACGTGTCGCATAGAATATATCAATTTTCACCAGGCCTGAGAGATGTGCCAAAAAAAATTGAGTTTTCGTATATGTTCAGATAGTGCAAATCAACCTCAAAGTTCCTAGAAAATAATCACAAATGGACCAATAACAATAGGGACCTTCGTCCTGTTTCACAGGCTCGGTCCCTAATTAGAGGTAGAGCCGTAAATAGCACAACTTTAGTTAAGAACCACGTTTCAAATGTACTGACCAATTTTGAAGCAGAACGGAAAAATCGCTTGGGAGGAATTTGTTCACAAACATGGGTATAAAAGACGAAATAATTGAATATGGCCGACTTTGACGGGAAGCCATGACCACGCCCTTTGAGTTAGGGTCGCAAATAGCACAACTTTAGTTAAGAACCACGTTTTAAATGCACTGACCAATTTTGAAGCAGAACGGAAAAATCCCATGGGAGGAGTTCGTTCACAAACATGGGTATAAAAACGACATAATTGAATATGGCCGACTTTGAAGGAAAGCCATGACCACGCCCTTTAAGGTAGGGTCGCAAATAGCACAACTTTTGGTGAGAATCATGTTCTGAATCTACCCCAAAAATTTGGAGCCCAAGCGACAAATCCCCTGGGAGGAGTTCGTTCAAATAGGACGCGAAAATCGAAAATGGCAAAAATTGAAACGAAAATATCTGACTTTCGGTGGGTTTTATGGCATGGGTCCAAGAGGCTTTTTTGTAGGGCTAGGGCAGGGTAACATCCATACCGAGTTTCAAACAAATCGGTTAAAGTCGGTGTTCTGGAAAAAGGCAAAAAATGGATTATGGCCGATTTTGACGGAACGCCGTGGCCACGCCCTTTGAGGTAGAGTCGCAAATAGCACAACTTTTGGTAAGACCCATCTCCTGAATCTACCCAAAAAATTTGGAGCCCAACGGGCAAATCCCCTGGGAGGAGTTCGTTCAAATAGGATGCGAAAATCGCAAAAATTCGCAACTTTGAAGGCAAATATCTGACTTCCGGTGGGTTAACGGGTATGGGTCCAAGAGGCTTTTTTGTAGGTCTGGGCCTGGTTAACGGGCCTACCGAGTTTTATACATGTAGGTGAAACGTGGTGTCGGGGCTGTCGTTTTTAAAGCCTATAGGGGGCGCTATTACCACGACAAGCACGATTTTTGGTAAGTGAGGTTTTGGCAGAGGTATACACGTGTCCTGTGAATTTCATATTCATAACTATTATGGTGTTTGCACAGTGATTTATGCTGATTTTAGAGCGCCATCCCGTGGCAGAATTTTTGTGTCCTTTTAACCCCTGCCTCAGGGAGCCCTGAGGTATGTGCCTACCAAGTTTTGTGTTAATAGCACTTGCCAATATGGAGATATAAACTTCTTGATTTTAAAGAGCGCCCTCTAGTGGCAATGACCAGAAATTTGGTAGCTAGCATGGAGGACATATTCCGAGGTAGGGACCAAAATTTGGTGTCGAAAGAATTTAGCAATGTGGAGATATGGTCCACTTTCTGTTTTTACAGAAAATTGACAAATCTTTAAAGTTTTGTAACGCGCTGACTATAGATAATTTCAACATACTTTATATGGTGTTTTTGCATATTTCAGTCGGCACATGCTACATGTCAATTTTCGTGCATATCGGAGAAAGCCTGATGGATTGAGGCTGTAAACGCTGTTTTTTAGTTTTTGCGATTTTGCGCGAAAACGAAGGCAGACGGACTCCCAACACGTTGACACAGCGAGGTGCAGCACGTTTGCCCGAATCTGTAGATGTAACGTTTTTGAATGTACGCCAAATTTTGCGGAAGTTATAGGCGTTACAGACATTGCTCATAAACAGCGCCACCTAGAGGCTTTCCTAGTGTGTGACATGAACGGGATGCCTAAAATATATAATTTTTCACCAGGCCCTAAAACTTTGCCAAAAAAAATTGAGTTTTCATATATGTTCAGGTAGTGCAAATCAACGTCAAAGTTCCCCGAAATAATAATAATAATAATAATAATAATAAACGAATCAATTTCAAAAGGGACCTCGTCCTGTTTCACAGGCTCGGTCCCTAATAATAATAATAATAATAATAAACGGATCAATTTCAAAAGGGACCTCGTCCTGTTTCACAGGCTCGGTCCCTAATAATCAACTAAAAGTCACATTACCGCTTTCTGTTGAAACACCGTTCAGTCAGCTGTTCTTTCTCTCTCCATCCCGTGCGCCTCCTGCAGGTTTGAAGCATCTCCATTTGTAGTGGCCGGTTATGAAGCGTTTTGCTTTTGAAGACCGTTTCTTGGTTGGAATCGTTTTGTGCTTTGCATCGTTTCTCTATTTGCAGCGCGTTTGATGATGCTGCATTTGTCTTTGTTCTTTGCAGCACGTTTTTTCATTTGCACCACGTTTTTCTTTTTGTACCTCGTTTAGACTTGTGTTTTAGTTTGTTCATTTGAATCGTTTTGCTGAACTGAGACGCATAAGGCCGTTGCAGTGCGTTTGGCCCTTGTCGGCCACCGTACTCCCCCCCCCTCCCCCCCCCCCCCCCCCCCCACCGCCACAACCATCCACCGTTTGTCCCCGGGGGAGTTGGCTGGTTGGCTGGCAGTGCAGGTGACATTGTTGCCATGACAACGTGCCGCGGTTCTGCCCGTGGGTCTTAAGTGGTCTCGGCTAAGCGTGCTCATAAGCCCTCTTTTGTTAGGCTTTGCCGGCATTAGAATGTTTTCCTTTAATTGTATTATCTACAGTCTGCGTAAGCTACT
>JAXIVH010000022.1:3590909-3643409 GCA_036785325.1 Urophycis tenuis | reverse complement strand
TCTCCCCCCCCCCTCCCCTTTCTCCCCTCTCTCCCCCGCCTCCCCTCTATCCCCCTCTCTCCCCCGCCTCCCCTCTATCCCCCGCCTCCCCTCTATCCCCCTCTCTCCCCCACTTCCCTCTCTCCCCCACCACCCCTCTCTCCCCTCTCTCCCCCACCTCCCCTCCCTCCCCTCTCTCCCCTCTCTCCCCCGCCTCCCCTCTCTCCCCCACATCCCCTCTCTCCCCTCTCACCCCTCTCCCCCGCCTCCCCTCTCTCCCCAACCGCCCCTCTCTCCCCTCTCTCCCCCCCCTCCCCTCTCTCCCCTCTCTCCCCTCTCTCTCCCCCTCCCCTCTCTCCCCTCTCCCCCCCGTCGAGGTCCAAATTGCACGCAGCACCACTACAGATCAACATACTTAGTCTGGGCTCGGTGAAGCTATAATGTTTAATAACCTGGCCGCTCACCGCAGGAGCCCAGAAAGCAACCTGCTTACATTTTTACGTGGGCTGCTTTGAGACTGCAGCCCCCGCCACACGGGCTGCGGTGGAGGGGAAAGCCAGCATTGGAGAGAAAAAAAAGAAGCTGTGGTTCACAGAAAGGTCAGGGAGACACGGGTTGCGGGCGGCGATGTGCGGTGAATCCGCGGCGTGCGTTGGCTAATGTGTGGCGATCCTGTCGCAAGGCGATGAATATTTACGAGGGGCGACCCCGCGAATGTGTTGACAACCCCCCCCCCCCCCCCCGGGGGTCCGTTCAGTCGGGGGTCTTTTGTGTCGGCTGTGAATCCAAACAATGGCCTTTTTTGTTTTGAAATGTTTGGGTTTGTGTGCAGGGTTTTTTGATGAGTCGGTTAACACGAAATATGCCTTGAACCATAAAAAAAACAAAACATGAATCAAACTTCAGATTCTTATCTGCACAACATTATCGGCATATAGGCCTGCACATTTTCTAATGTATTAACTTTAAAAACCACGTTATGCAACTCCTCGTTTACATCTGTAGACGCATCATTTGTACTTTGTACATGCTGCCTGTGTATGGTTGTGTTTGTTACCCTGGTTATGTCAATCCTCAACTCTTGTTCTACAATGTTTTTGCTCATGGGATTTGGCCGACGGAAAAGTTTGAACCAACAACTAAAAGTTAATAAAAACTAAAACTCTGGTGGGTTCTGGTTCTAACTTTGTGAGGAGTAAGAGGGGTCATGGTTTCCTGGTCTCACAACGTCAATAATTACAAATTCATGTCAGTCACACACATAATTTAGATTGCATTTCTTATGTTTACCTCGGCAGTAAGTGTCTTCGCCCTGACAACCAACTTGACGCCACTTGCGCTGTAAAAAGTTAGCGTTGCGCGGTAAAGGTCGACTAGCATAGCGGCTACCGCGTCCACTGGAAGTCAATGAGCGTGAGCCTCGCGCAAAACATCCAA
This sequence comes from Urophycis tenuis, assembly GCA_036785325.1. Classification (NCBI taxonomy): domain Eukaryota; kingdom Metazoa; phylum Chordata; class Actinopteri; order Gadiformes; family Phycidae; genus Urophycis; species Urophycis tenuis. The sequence goes on along the minus strand of JAXIVH010000022.1, from coordinate 3,641,993 downwards.
TGCCCTGATCCCCTTAAATTGGTTATCTTTAGCTGATGAGCTCCGGGCCGCCGCGTTGCCCCCATAGCAATTAACACCACATTAATTTGACACGTCGCCACGACGCGGCCAGGCTTTAGCCACCTAGCATTCCGGGCCGGCTTTGTCGATGCCTGGTGGAGATACGGACTCGTTTGCCATCACCAGACGTCTCCGGGCGTGGAATGTGTCATGGTATCACCGTGTGTTGTGTGTGGATTTTGATTTGATATTTCTCCTTTTGGTCATTGGGAAGGGCAACCATCTGGTCCTGGCTCGGCACCGCCTGGGGGAGGGGGGAACGGGTTACTGCCGTTGCCGTTGGCGACGGGCCGGCCCTTGCTGCTTGACACTGATTCGCTGCCGATCAGCAAGCAAACAAACAACCAAAGAAACAAACAAACACTCGCCCTAATGCAGAGTTTCAGCGCTGCTGAATTAAGTGTTTAATTACTCCTCACCGCGGCCCACAGTCGGCCGGGTTACTAATGAGCCCGTTCACCGCCCCCCCCCCCCCCCCCCCCACGCCCGCGGGGAAACACTTGAACCCGCACGACCCCCCCCCCCCCACACCGCCCTGATAAGAGGCTGTTGTCCACTCTGGAACATTTTCCAGCTGCTCAGTATTCACCGCCGTCTCCCCCCGGCTCTCTCCCCCTCTCTTCCATTGTTCTGGTTCCCCGGAGCAGCATGGATCCTTGTCGGGCGCGGCGGCGGCTCGCCGGACCCCGGGAGCCGGGCGGCGCCGAGTGCGTGCCCCCCGCACCAGCGCTCCCATCAGCCGGGCAGGAGAGAGTGTCTGTGGGAGAGGCTGCCGAGCCAGCAGGGCGCCAGAGGAGCTGCTGTTGCCAGTGCCTGCCTCCCCTCCCCTCTCCCCCCTCTCCCCCCCTCTCTCTCCCCCATTACTCAGGGCTTTGCTGCACTCAGACGGAAGCCTGGAAGGGTCATTAAGAACTTCGGGCTGCTCTTGGTTTTTGTTGTTTGGGGCGGCTGGGGGTGGAGGTGGGGGGTGGCGGCTGGGGGGTGGAGGTGGGGGGTGGAGGTGGGGGGTGGAGGTGGAGGTTGGGGTAGTCCTGGGTTGTGTTTTTCTAGATTTGTGTGGAAGCCGTTATGGAGGAGCTGCCCCCTACTGCCTGTGCTACCATCGCGCTCTCAGGTTCCTAAATGAGGCTTCGTTGCGGGGGAGGGGGGGTTTGTTGGCCCGGGAACCCTACGGACCTGCAAGCTTGTGTGTGTGTGTGTGTGTGTGTGTGTGTGTGTGTGTGTGTGTGTGTGTGTGTGTGTGTGTGTGTGTGTGTGTGTGTGTGTGTGTGTGTGTGTGTGTGTGTGTGTGTGTGTGTGTGTGTGTGTGTGTGTGTGTGTGTGTGTGTCTGGCCACTGCCCCTCCTGTTCACACAGGTTTCCCCCCCCCCCCCCCCCCCCAGCCTGGCCCTGGATGAGGTCCAGGTCCGACCACTTAGTGGAGAAGACGTGTGCTGCAGACAGGAAGTCAAGTCGCCCGCGTTCACAGGGAGGCGTCTCAGAAGGCTGCATGACCGACGGCGGGCCGTTTTCAAACCACGCTGAAATTTGAAACGAGACGATTTAAACATGAGAGGCAGTGAAGAGAGAGATAGTGTTGTCAGATCAGCTTCAAAGCCACCAACGTCCGACAATGGCCCGAGGACAGAATCACACAGATGTGTTCCATTCATATAAGTAAGTGTTTTTAAGCTGTTCTGGCCGCAGAAGAAGAGTTCCTTCTCTGGTCCTTCATTCTCATCCCTGTGGCGTCACATCAGTCCTGGCTGTACAGTCAGTATCTCTGGTCAGTCCTGGCTGTACAGAGTCAGTAACTGTCATCCTGCTTACAGTCAGTATCTCTGGTCAGTACTGGCTGTACAGTCAGTATCTCTGGTCAGTCCTGGCTGTACAGTCAGTATCTCTGGTCAGTCTTGGCTGTACAGTCAGTATCTCTGGTCAGTCCATGGCTGTACAGTCAGTATCTCTGGTCAGTCCTGGCTGTAACAGAGTCAGTATCTCTGGTCAGTCCTGACTGTACAGTCAGTATCTCTGGTCAATTTGCACATTTTCGTGACAAACTTTTTCATGCCCACCTGTTGAGAAACTTTTTGCCCACCACATATTTGTGGAAAATAATGTGCAGTGAAATAATCCGATACATTAATAACCCTACGAAAAAAGTGAGATAATGAGGTATTCTATTCTTGTATTCTCTCTATGAACAATAAGGTCTATTTCATTCTCATATAACAATTCTCTCTTTTTGTTTTAACTTTTGGATAGATGGATAGACTTTATTCACCCCCCTAAAGGGCTAAATTCAGCACCCACCGCACAAAAACAGAGGAACAAACTCACAATCAAACCCCATCTCCACACGTTAAAACAGCACAGTGGGTTAAAGCAGGCTCCAACCACAACAACATCTAAACCAGCTTACAGCGCTTCACCATTAACCACATCGCCTCGGGGGGTTCGCCTTCTCTCCCCAGACGTCTCTGACACGCAGACTGCTGGACGCCATGGCTCTGAGCTCAGAAGCAGCCTCGAACCCTGAACCAGTGAGCACGCCCACTGCAGCACCCACGCCCTTTGACCCGCCCTTTGGTGTGTTGTCAGGGAGAACCTTCCGGGTCAGCTCCGGGCTCTGTGCGCCCTTTCATGCGGACCGCAGCGCGACCGCGGATGGTGGATCTATATCCCGGAGGTCAGAGGTTCTATGTTGGATCCGTGGTTCTCCAGAGGGACTGGTGGACCTGGACCGGGGGGAACCCGGGACCACGCTGGTCACATGGGGACCGCTCTCTCAGCGCAGCGCCTGGGTTGCTTGCTTGGGTGGGGTGTGTGTGTGTGTGTGTGGTGTGTGTGTGTGTGTGTGTGTGTGTGTGTGTGTGTGTGTGTGTGTGTGTGTGTGTGTGTGTGTGTGTGTGTGTGTGTGTGTGTGTGTGTGTGTGTGTGCGTGCGTGCGCACAGACACACACACACACAAACAGATGTTATAGGTGGTGATAGGCGGGAGTGAGCGTGGGGTGTGATGAGAGTGCGTGAGAGAACGAGGGCGAGTGGAGTGAGCGAGCGTCGATCGAGTGAGGGTCCGTGCGCATGGAGGAATGGGAGAGAGTGAGTGAGTGAGTGAGTGAGTGAGTGAGTGAGTGAGTGAGTGAGTGAGTGAGTGAGTGAGTGAGTGAGTGAGTGAGTGAGTGAGTGAGTGAGTGAGTGAGTGAGTGAGTGAGTGAGTGAGTGAGTGAGTGATGTGTGAGTGAGTGAGTGAGTGAGTGAGTGAGTGAGTGAGTGAGTGAGTGAGTGAGTGAGTGAGTGAGTGAGTGAGTGAGTGAGTGAGTGAGTGAGTGAGTGAGTGAGTGAGTGAGTGAGTGAGTGAGTGAGTGAGTGAGTGAGTGAGTGAGTGAGGTGAGTGAGTGAGTGAGTGAGTGAGTGAGTGAGTGAGTGAGTGAGTGAGTGAGTGAGTGAGTGAGTGAGTGAGTGAGTGAGTGAGTGAGTGAGTGAGTGAGTGAGTGAGTGAGTGAGTGAGTGAGTGAGTGAGTGAGTGAGTGTGTGTGTGTGTGTGTGTGTGTGTGTGTGTGTGTGTTGTGTGTGTGTGTGTGTGTGTGTGTGTGTGTGTGTAGTGTGTGTGTGTGTGTGTGTGTGTGTGTGTGTGTGTGTAAGGAAGTGAGTGTGGGTGACTTAGTTAGAAAACGAGGGAGGGAGGCAGTGTGTGTGTGTGTAAGGAAGTGAGTGTGGGTGACTTAGTTAGAAAACGAGGGAGGGAGGCAGTGTGTGAGTGTGAGAGAGAGATGAGCGAGCATCGAATCTATTAGATGTTGGTTGTGTGCGCTGGAGCGTGCGCCGAATCTCATCTGTGTGTGTGCGTGCCTGCCTGCGTGTGTGCGTGCATGTGTGTAATCTCCTAGGTGTGTGTTCATTAGGAGGAGGGTCTGTGATGCCCAATCTTGGAACATACATCATGTTTGTGTTTATCCCCCCCCCACCCTAAAAAAAAGCTTCCTGGCTGAGTGCCAGCATCTTTCAACTGGGGGGGGGAGGGGAGGGGGTTGGGGCTGGCTGATGAATGGTCCAATATTTCCCCCCCTCTCTCTGGCGGTCATGTGATCACCTGGAGCGGTGTGTGGGTGTGGGTGTGGGTGTGGGTGGGGGAGGCTCTGGGTGTTGGGGGTTGGGGAGAGTCCAGGGTGTCATCATTCACCTCTGGTCCTCCTCTGAGAAGCTGTGGCCGGGCTACAGGCTCCGCTGAGGTCGGAGACACCGGGAGAACGCCGCCGCCGCCGCCGCTACTGCCGGCCGGCGCCGCGCCGCGTTTGTTATTCAGGACCAACAATCAGACGCCACTTTGGACGTTTGACCTCTTTGTCGTCCATCTTGTGGATGGACAGACGTGTCGGGTTTATATGGTAGCTGTTCCTCCTGGATAGATGGAGGGCTTTCCTTCTCTCTCTCTCCGTCTCTCTCTCTCTCTCTCTCTCTCTCTCTCTCTCTGTCTCTCTGTCTCTCTGTCTGTCTGTCTGTCTCTCTCTCTTTCTCTGTCTCTGTCTCTCTCTCTCGCTCTCTCGCTCTCTCGCTCTCTCTCTCCCTCTCTCCCTCCCCTGTTTCTCTCTTCTATTTTTCCATGGTTTTGGGCCTCTGCACCTTCCCTCAGTAGAGGGTGGCTGATTAAAGAGCTGTGTCTTATTATCTGATCTGTCTCACTGGATGATTAAACTCCTCCACGCTCTGCGCCCGGCCTCAGAGACGGCCCTCCGCCGCCTGTCTGAGGCCTGGAAACACCCCCGCTGTGAACCGGGTCCCTAATCAGCTGATCAATATTCACCAAACCACGCTCACACACGCTGACACGGTCACACGCACGCACGCACACGCACGCACGCACACACACTTATACACACGCATGCACACACGTACACACACGCATGAGCGCACGCGAGCTCACACGCACGAGCGCACACGTACACATAGACACACATGCACACACATACACACGTACACGTGCACACACACACACACACACACACACACACGTGCACACACACATATACACACGCACACGCACACATACTGTACATGTACACACACACACGCACACCCGCACACACACACAGCCCGGTGAGTGGGTGACGTGTGGTGTTTGGGAAAACTGGGAAGTACAGCAAAAACAAAAAGAAAAGTTTTTAAAAAGGATTTAAATTAATTAATTAATGATGGCGTTTGGAGGTCGGCTTCAGTTTTGTTGTGGGGGGAGTGTGTAAGTTGTGATGGGGAGAAGGTGTGAGTGTGTGTGTGTGCGTGTCAGGGTGTGTATGGGTAGGGGGGAGAGTGTTTGTGTGAGGATGGGAGGAGAGAGAAAGTCCCCTCTGTATTGATCTTTTGAGTGTATTTCTTCCATGTCCAGCAGTAATCATTGCACCTGCCCGTGTCTTCATACTGCAAGAAAATGATTAGCAGAGGCTTCCAAAAACACACTGCACTTCCTGTTCGGGTCAAAAAACATTTATCTCCTTTTTTCAGTCTGGAAAATACAAATATAAAGTGTGTGTGCGTGTGCGTGCATGCGTGCGTGCGATCTAGGTACCATTAGACAAGTCTGGCTCCCTGGTTGATGCTCCACACCCAGAAAAGTAAAAAGTGATGGATGTGTGACGGACAGCAGTACGGGTACCAGATAGATGGATGGATGATAGTGGTGATAGAGATTACAGGCCGGTGGTTATTGGCTGGCTGATGGATGAATGGAGGGATGTGGGCGTGTGCTATGGGTGATGGAGGACAGAACATCTGTCTCGCCGTGTTCTGCAAACCCTTCTTTCATTTCAAAAACCCAGGGAGGTTAAATGTAAACACAATTCCATCACCTGGCTGGCTGTTGAGGTCTGTGGTACCCCCCCCCCCCCCCCCCCCCCCCATGTGAGGCTGAGGTGAACCCCTTTGTACAATGTGGAGAACGAGTCCCAGCACTCGGCCCTGAAGGTTGACGTGGAACACAGACACACTGGCGGCCCTGGGACTGGGGGTGTGAGGGGGCGTGGCCAAACGGTCCGAAAAGCCCATCCCACCCCACGCTCGCTTGAGCCAGGGAGGCTCGGCCAATAGAAAGCCACCGCTCTGGAAGGGCTTTGGACATTCAAGGCCGCAGTAACGGCAAAGTTCAACAACACACCGTGAGACCAGACAGGATGTGTGGACTGAAAGCAATGAGGTTTCACTTTCTCTCTTCAGGTAATGTCACAGGAGTGAGAGGGAGAGGGGGAGGGAGGGAGGGAGGGAGAGAGAGAGGGAGAGAGAGAGAGAGAGGGAGAGAGAGGGAGAGAGAGGGAGAGAGAGGGAGAGAGAGAGAGAGAGAGAGAGAGGGAGAGAGAGGGAGATGGAGGGAGGGAGAGAGAGGGAGAGAGAGAGAGAGAGAGAGAGAGAGAGAGAGATTTCTCCACAGATTTAAGTTTCCCCATCATTTTCATCATCTTGGCCTGCAAGGGGTGGGGGGGGGGGGGGAGGGGGTTTAGGAGTGATCCATCACTGTCATCTGGAGATCCCTGGATCTCCCTTTGCAAGGATAATTTCTTAGGATGATTCAAAAGAGCTTTTTGAATCACATTTCACTGTCCTAAGGGTTGGATGTTGATGCTTGAGGTCACAATCAACAGTAACTCTTTCTCTTTGGTATAAAAAGACACACACACACACACACACACACACACACACACACACACACACACACACACGCATTTTTCTTGAAACTTTTATAGAAAGTTATTCATTATCAATAATACTTGAATGACATGTTTCATTTGAGGTCAAGGTAAAGGCAAAAAACAACTCCATCCAGACTCCCTTTACAAGGTGAAGGTGTGAATGCAGTGAATTGATTTCTTTTTGAGCCCAGTGAAAACCCTCTGCGTGGTACATCTTTTCAGGCATGCTTGTTATTTAGCAGAAGTTGTTGTTTTGATGGTTCTCTACAGAGTTGAAGGGTCATCGTACACACCACAGCCTAGGGATGGAAAATAAACAAAAAGTCAAACAAAGTCAAAGTCTTAGATAGGATTGCAAAGCTATTTTTTTTAAATCGTCAACAATCGTCAACAACCTATAAAATCACTTTTCCCGGCATAATCGAAAGACTAGCGAAGGATATTGAAATCAGCTCTAGGTTTTTCGGAAACGGCTCAGCGCGTCAGCAGGAGCTCACCGCACCGACACATTACCTCGGATATCATCATCGTTATTTCAGCGACGGCTGCGTTCCGTTCACCTCCCATCGCCCCCGCCGCTAATTGAATCCTGCCCGGTGTTGCGTCAGCACCCTCTGTTTCCGGGGGGGGTGGGGGTGAAAGACTTCCACAAAGGCTTCCACAGCGCCTTGGGAGGTGAACCGATGAAGAGGCCGTGAGGCGTGGCTTAAGAAGCAGAGCAGCCCCCCCAAACCCTGAACAAGACTGTCAGCAGTGAGACGGGGGGTGGGGGGGTTATGGTTTGAAGACCTCGTCTTGGCCAAGGGGGCTTTGTCTCCGGCGGTCCGGGTTCAGAAGCTCCGCGTTCCTCGTCTCAATCCGGAAGCTTTTGATGTTTTGTGTGCGTGTGCGTGTGTGCGTGGCGTGTTATCCCTCGTGGACAGAGGGAGCTCTGCGGTCAGATCGGCCCCGGTGATTGATCTGCGGTAACGCACCGCACCTCCTGCCACGTTGTTATCTCATCGTGTTGACGCACACACCAGAACATACATATACACACACCTACACACACGGACACACACACATACACAGACACACACACGCACACAGATACACACACATACACACACACACACACACGCACACACAACCTTGTTACGCTACTCCTAACCTCTTTGAAACTTTGCAAGAAGTTGTGATATTTCTTTGCCTGCAGCATCGTTATCCCTGACGGAGGTGGCGCGGCGAGCCATTAAATCACAATAAAGGTGACAATTAGCGCCCCTCAGTAAATGACTCGGGGTTGAGTTACCTCAACACGGCGACAGTCTGCGCCGGTCCTCCTGGACATGTGGGGGGGGGGGGGCCCGCGATGCCGTCACCCTCATCACACACAAACACCTCTCCTCGGTGCCGCCGACTGAATCTGGGGGGATCCTGGGTTCTGGTTGACGAGGTAATGTTCTGAGTGATAACTGCTCTCCGGGTGCTGTGGCACCAGTGTGTGTGTGTGTGTGCGTGTGCGCTTTCTGTGTTACTCATAACGCGCCTCACGGGGGCGTTCGAGGAACGTGGCGCCCCCCCCCCCCCTTCCCCCCACCGCTCTTTGAGAATGTCGATAAGTAACGCGCTCACTTGTCAGTTGAAGTGCTGAGTAAACTTTCCCGGCTGGCTAGCTAGTTTGCTAGCTGACAACATTAGCTAAAAAGGCAGTCGACGAAGGTCTTTGCTGCGGCCTCCGTTTTTTCGGTTTTGCCCATATCTGCTCGGAGCGCCAAAGGCCGTCGTCGAAGCATCGTTTCACTGTCTCTGAAGAACGGCGTACCGCCAAAAGCTTTGACGCCATCTCCTATTGTCTCGTAGCGGCCATTTCGTTTCCCAGCGCCGTTTCACATGTACGGCCCCCGCCACCGCTGCGGCCACGTTGCGGTTCCTCTCCCGGGCGTTGTCAGAACATCTGCACGGCCTGGAGCGAACACCGAGAGATCGTTCACTGGACGGCTTCTACTGATGATGCCCCTCCCCGATCAGAAGACCCTTGAAGTGGCGCGACTCATCGAAGCCGTGAAACTCAAAACGTGTTCATTCCTTCAGGAGCCCAGGCTGAGGGGGCCGGTATCGATCAGGACCCACAGCCCACCCCGGGGGTGTTTGTTGTGAGCGACTCCAGCTAGATAACAGAGTTCTGTTCTGGAAGTGATTACGTATCACCAATGCAGGCTGCGTGCCGCGGCGCCCAGACAGGCCCGAGTGTCCCCTGATGTCTTCTCCACGTCAAACTTATCTCCTCACTCGGCGTGTCCCCGGCCCTTGTTTTGACACGGAGGGAAAAAACAATGTTGAGAGAATGAAACACGGAGAAAGTCCGGGGGCCCGGGCGGCAAGAGAGAGAGAGTTGACGGCGGCGATTGGGTGGAAACTTGAGAACTTGAAGAAAATGAGTTTTGGGTTGAAGCCACAGAAACAAATGAAAACGGTGGGCCGTTATCGCCAGCGCGCGTGTTCCCCTTTTTCAAAGGTGGTTCCAGCGCGCGGCGCGACCTGTGTGTGGAACCCGCCGGGCCATTCATCACACTTGTTCTGCGGCGGCCTGATGGCCTGCTGCAGGTCACTGCTGGCCACTCTGTCTGAACAGACGGCAGAGAGAGAGACGCTTTGATCGTTAATCACCTTTGTAATGTGATTTTGGTTTTATAGGGCCGGCTGACATGGAGAAGTGATTAAGAATCACAGGGTTGGACGCTGGGGTTTCTGTGTAATATTAAGGTGCATCGGGAGAGTGTGTGTTTATCACTTATTTGTGTGTGTATACAGTATATATGCTTTTCTGTGCTATTCATTATTTTAGCATGTTTATCATTACTATCATGTAGTGATATTTGAATCCTCATATCAACACCAAATTCATAAGTCCATGTGATCTAGACCCGTATGATCAAATGTTTAATCTGAAATCAGAACTGGACCCTGAAGTGAAGAACGGGGCCTTTTGATGAAGTGCTTTAGCACACGGGGTTGAGCTAACGGAGCGCCTGCTCTCCATTGTCCTGCCACTGCCTCGTAGAGAAGAGGGATTGGCCTGTTTAATTATCAAGTTAAGTACATTCCCCTGTTTAATAAGCCCATGCTGTTTATGAGGGAGGGAGAAGGAGAGAGAGGGAGTGATGGAGGGAGAGATGGAGGGAGGGAGAGGGAGAAGGAGAGAGGGGGAGGGAGGGTGGGAGAGAGAGGGGGAGGGAGGGAGAGAGAGGGAGAAGGAGAGAGGGACGGAGGGAGAGAGACAGGGAGGAGAGAGGGGGAGGGAGGGAGAGAGGGAGGGAGAAGGGGAGAGGGAGGGAGAAGGAAAGAGAGGGAGGGAGAGAGAGGGAGAAGGAGAGAGGGGGAGGGAGGGAGAGAGAGAGAGAGGGGTATTTTAATCAGATGCACGTTGCAGCACTTTTAATCAGATGCCAGATATTGAAGCTGGTGGCCAAACAAATTAATAGTGCTAACCTACTGTACTTGTCACAAATGACAAACTTAAGATTACTGGAGATGGTACTGCGTTGGGAGCTGCCTGCTATCAGCACTAACTCAATCATCCACCACCAACCATGACATATATATATGTCTGTAAATGTTATGTTTTGATATGTAGCAAAGTTTGGTGTGTGTGTGTGTCAGTTCATCAAGTGTGTGTGTGTGTGTGTGTGTGTGTGTGTGTGCTAGCACATACTGTATGTGTAAGAAAAGAGTATGTTAGCCATCAAGTATCAAGCCATCAAGTATAAGAAACATGGCTACATTTCTAAACAAACAAGAGATGACAAGTTAAAAGAATGACAATGTTTTATTTTCGTCATCCAAGTACAAGTACACATTAATCATCTTGCATTCTTTTGTAGTAGATTTTTTCTTACATTTTTTTGTTATTTATTTTGTATTATTTGTCATATTTTGTGTTATTGTGTTTATTTTCACACATGTAAGACTACATTGCAGTCTGAATTAGTCCGTGGTCCCATTCTAGCCAGAGGATTGGTCCAGGGTGGAACCCTGTCCACTGCACTGGAATCAGTCTTTCAGCCCCGTTGTTTGGGAAGCTCATATCTTCCAAGGGGGACCTGGTCCAGGACCACCACCGGGTCTGTCCAGCCAGAGGAACAAGAAGACCACACTCATGACCCCTGGTGTTCAACATCTGTGTCCTGCGGTGGACCGGACCACCAGTCTGTCGGGAGCGGTGCCTCTTCCCCGATATCGCTGTGGTCCCAACCCGCTTCGGGGTTTGGGGTCCGTGATTCACCCCGTCACAGCTCCATGGAGGCCTCCTGGAGGGCCGTCCTGATGGACCACAGCTGGTGTGAAGGGGAGAAGATACTGGTGCCACTTCCCAGCAGGGTGGGCCCGGTCCAGTGCTCCAGGGACCCGGCAGCGTGCAGGCCGTGGTTAGCCATCACATCCATAGGTTGTTTTGTTACATATATACAACTAGTCTCAATCTGGACCCCAGTCCATCTGTGGTGTGGGTGCCTGGTTTAGGGGTCCCGCCCCAGGGGGCCACCCTAAGGCCACGGGCCTGGTGGCCCCGGAGCTAGTCAGCTAAGGGTGAAGAACCGCTCAACCAGGCCTGTGGCCTTGGGGTGGCACCCTGGGGTGGGACCCCTAAACCAGGCATCCAGACCACAGATAGGCTGGGGTCCAGATTGAGACTAGTTGTACATATGTAAAAAAAACACACAAAAAAACTATATATATATATATAAAAAACTATGAAAAAACCCTATAAAAATATAAAAGATAAAAAATACATGAAGAAAAAAAAAACAGATGTGCTGGGGTCTAGATTGAGACTGGTTAAAAGAATATTACATAAAAATAAAAAAAATAGAATACAAAAGATAATAACAATAAATTGTAAAAATTCAAAAATTATATATGTACAGAAAAATTCTAATATAACAAAAACCTAGAAAATATATAAAAATAAAATAGAATACAAAAGATAAAGATAAAGATATATAATTATAAAATTATATATCTCTAAAAAAATTCTACTATAAAAATACAAAAATCCGCTTAAAAAATGTAACGAAAAATGAATACAAAATATAGCAATAATAGAATTCTAAAAGTAACAATAATATCAAAAACAACGACAACGAAACAACCCATGGATGTGATGGCTAACCACGGCCTGCACGCTGCCGGGTCCCTGGAGCACTGGACCGGGCCCACCCTGCTGGGAAGTGGCACCAGTACCTTCACCCCTTCACACCAGCTGTGGTCCATCAGGACGGCCCTCCAGGAGGCCTCCATGGAGCTGTGACGGGGTGAATCACGGAGCCCAAACCCCGAAGCGGGTTGGGACCACAGCGATATCGGGGAAGAGGCACCGCTCCCGACAGACTGGTGGTCCGGTCCACCGCAGGACACAGATGTTGAACACCAGGGGCCATGAGTGTGGTCTTCTTGGTCCTCTGGCTGGACAGACCCGGTGGTGGTCCTGGACCAGGTCCCCCTGGACCAGGTTCCCCTTGGAACATATCAACTCCCCAAACAACAGGGCTGAAAACACTTATTCCAGTGCAGCAGACAGGGCTCCACCCTGGACTAATCCTCTGGCTAGAACGAGACTACGGACTAATTCAGACTGCAATGTAGTCTTACATGTGTGAAAATTAACACATCAATAACACACAAAATATGACAAATAATACAGAAAAAATGTAAGAAAAAATCTAAAATAACTAAAGAATACACACATCTAAATTGAATAAAAAAGAACACACACACACACACACACACACACACACACACACACACACACACACACACACACACACACACACACACATCTAAATTGAATAAAAAATAACACACAAACACATCTAAGTTGAATAAAAAGAATACACACACATCTAAATTGAATAAAGAAGAATACACACACACATCTAAATTGAATAAAAAAGAATACACACAGACATCTAACTTGAATTAAAAATAACACACACACACACATCTAAATTGAATAAAAAAGAATACACACACATCTAAATTGAATAAAAAAGAACACACACACGTCTAAATGAACAAAAAAATTATACACAAAATATACAAAATTGATAACGGGTCAGGGCTGGAGGTCTCCATGCCAACACGGGCCTGTGGTGGACGCCACACTGAGGTGGCCCATGAGACGCTCCAATGGGGGGGTGAAGGGAGAGGTGAGGTGGGGTGGGCTGGGGTGGGGTTGCTAGCCAGCTCGATGTTTTTTTTTTTTTTTTTTTTTTACACTGGGGGGGGGGGGGGTGAAGGGTGAGAAAGGGTGGGGGGGGGGGGTTGAAGGGTGAGAAAGGGTGGGGTGGGGGTGCCAGCCGGCTCAATGGTTTTTTTTTAGTTTTTTTTTTACACTGGGGGGGGTGGGGGGGGGGGTTGAAGGGTGAGAAAGGGTGGGGTGGGGGTGCCAGCCGACTGGATGTTTTTTTTTTTTTTTTTTTTTTTTTTTTTTTTTTTTTTTTTTTTTTTACACTGGGGGGGTGAAGGGTGAGAAAGGGTGGGGTGGGGGTGCCAGCCGGCTGGACGTTTTTTTTTTTTTGGGGGGGGGGGTGAAGGGTATGGTAGGGTGGGATGGAGGGTGGTGGGGGGTGTCTAACATGACGTAAACACATCATGTTAGGCACACCGGCAGAGGCAGCCCACTCTGGAAAAGAAGCTGAAATAACGAAAATAATCACTTGTCGGTTCACAAGGACGACTCTTATTTGGTCCTGGTAAGAATGAAATGCTAACTCACCCCAAAGCCGCCTTTGCCAGCCTGCCCACCCTCCTCTTTGGCCCGGGTGCCGCCCATGCTTCTCGAGGGCTGGGGCCCACCCGAGTAGCCAAACATCCGGGTCCGGTCGAGGATTCTGCTGCGGTCGGTCCGCTTGGCACCTCGGGTCCAGTTGGCGTCTCGGGTCCGGTCTGCGTAACATGCAACACAACACGCTGCGTTAGCACCTCAGCTAGTTGAGCAAGGGGAGCAGAGCCTGGTGAGGTCAGAGGTCAGTCGGGTTCCTCTGGCCAGAGACTCACATGGTGTTGTCGCGGCAACCAGATTGTTGTGAATGCTCTCTTTTGAATTTTTTATATTTTTTCATGACAGAAAAAGGCAAAAGGAAATGTGCATAAACACACATCCTGATGTGAAATGTAACTATGTAAAACCACAAGTTTTTAAAGAATAAAAAAGTGCATCTGCACACTGATGCAGGCAGCTCACCATGTGTTTGGTGGAGGGTTGCGTGTTCAGGGCTTCCAGCTCGAACACCTCCACCAGGTCTGCCTCAGACCCCACCACGGACCCTGTGCCGGTCACCCGAGTAGCCGAACTTTCCTCTTGCTGAAGGCTGCGGGCCGAGTCGCTGACCACAGCACCCTGAGGTTTCTCTGTGTCGGTGGAACAACACGGATGGAAGGTCAGATCAGAAGAAGCACGAGCATGTGCAGCAAACCAGAGCCACCAGTGACCGGCTGCAACGTGTTGGATTGAGGAAGACGCCGTGGTTGTTCAAAGGGACTCACTGCAGGAGACCCGGTTGGACCGCCTCGCCTTCTTAACCCAGTTGGCAATTTTTTGTCGGAGGCTTTGGGTTGGGTCAGACATGACCTTCTGGTCATGACCCTCCCCAACCACCTCCTTGTTGCCAGTGGGCTGGACCCCGGCCGGATCGGGTCCGTTCTGCGCCTCGGGTCCGGTCGGGGCCCCTGGTCCGGTCGGCCGGTTCTCCGTGTTGGGTTCGCTCAAGGCCTCTGGTCTGGTCGGCTGGGTCTTCGCCTCGGGCCCGGTCTTCGCCTCGGGCCCGGTCTTCGCCTCTGGTCCAGTTGGGGCCTCTGGACCGGTCGGCCCGGCCAGCGCCTTGGGCCCGGTCAGCCACTTGACATATTTTGTTCGGGGGAATTTGGTAGGGTGAACCTTGAAGGTCACGTATACCTGCGGGGCAAACGTGACCTTCCTTCTGTGTTTCACCCTGACCACCCCCTTGTTGTCAGTGGGTGGTACCCAGGCGGGATCGAGTCTGGTCGGCGCCTTGGGCCCGGTCGGAGCCTCGGGTCCGGTTGGCCAGGTCGGCAACTCGGCCCCAGTCGGCACCTTGGGCCCGCTTGGTGCTTCGGGTCCGGTCTGCGTAACATGCAACACAACACGCTGCGTTAGCACCTCAGCTAGTTGAGCAAGGGGAGCAGAGCCTGGTGAGGTCAGAGGTCAGCCGGGTTCCTCTGGCCAGAGACTCACATGGTGTTGTCGTGGCAACCAGATTGTTGTGAATGCTCTCTTTTGAAGTAGTAATTGTTTTATGTTTTTTCATGACAGAAAAAGTCAAAAGGTAATGTGCATAAACACACATCCTGATGTGAAATGTAACTATGTAAAACCACAAGTTTTTAAAGAATAAAAAAGTGCATCTAGGACACAACACACTGCGTTAGCACCTTAGCTTGTCTAGTTAAAGCATGAAACGCCCCTGAAAACACACGAGAGGAAACCCAAAGACATCTCAGTCGGTCTGTACCAGCCCCCTCTCCCTCCTCACCCAGTTAGTTTGGTCTCCCTCTCCTGCAGAGGAGGAGCCTGGGGCGGGGAGGGAATCGTGGGTTGAAGGTTCAACCTCAACCCTGCCCGGGGTCTCCTGAGCTTCTTCCTCTTTCTTTGCCATTTGAAGTAGGGAGCTAACAGGCTAAAACAATGTTGAATTTATTGAAGCTCACCGCTCGCCTGTCAAATAGCTACTGAGCTCGGAACTGATGAGCCGGGCCTTATATAGGGAGCGGGGCCCGGTGATGTCACAGGGGTCAGCCGCGTTCCGGTTGCCAGGGACTCGCTTGGTCTGGCCGCGGCAACCGGAATCTTTGACACGGTGGAGGGGGGGACTTTGTGGTGGCTAAGCTACTAAGCTACAAGGCCCATGTCCTCAAATGTTGGTCATCCTTATTTTGCGACCGCTAACCAAGCGACCAGCGTGATTATTTTGATGCATGTACACATTCAAAGAGTGTGCCAACACAACGCTGCAGGTTCTTCTGAAGGCCCCGTCTCCATGTGATCACTGATGCATTCCTAGTTATTGTGGTTGGTAGAAGCTATCCCAGCACCCCAGGATGAACCATTAGCATGTTGGATTGGTGGAAAGAAGATCATAAAATAAATACAAACTTTATTAATAACTATAATGTAATATAATAACTATAATAACTAATTCAAAATGGTGGTATATATATAGATATATATATACACAAACCAACATCACGGTGTATATGTAAACAAAACCTGGCTTCCCAAATAATGTTTGTTCAAAAGTTTAGTGCAGCAATGTACTGGCGCTGAAAGAACTTTGGAGGAAACGGGCCTGGTCAGATCGTCTTGCTTATTTACCTGATAAGGCGCATTAAAGGGGAGATGTTTTGGTGGAAGTAGGGCTGAAGTCTTCAGTCTCTCAGGGCCACGATTCAATTGGCTTTGAGAGAGAGAGAGAGAGAGAGAGAGAGAGAGAGAGAGACATACAAATGGATGGAAATGAGTTGTGGATTTTCAGAACAGTAAAGGATGAATATGTTCCTTTAAAACTGTGAGTCACTTGAATGACAAACTTGAATGATATTTCACATTCAGTGAATGTGGAAATTGCGTCTTCTCCGTTTGGCAAAACGAAAACTAAATCAAATGATACACATGTGGATTCATAATCATACACAGCTTGATACTGGTGAGGCTGCTCCGTTAAAGCCCCACTATGCAACTTTGGCCATTGTCTTAACACAACTCGTTGACGACGCTCCCACTTCTACGCGAGCCATGAGCATTTGTTTTCAAAGAAGCCTGCAATGTGTGGAGCCATGTCCGAGGTAGGTGTTCAATCTGTTCATGAAGAGTAGACAAGGTTATACATTTTACAATAAACATAAACCCATCCTATTTGTATAGTTGACCGGGAGATGTTTAATCCTTCATTAGATTTGTTTCATCCTTTGTTGAACAGAACGATCGGTCTAAGAGTGTTGATCAACATAATACAGAACGGTAGCATGAGCAATTTGTTCAGCAATCGTACATTTATGTATCTTCTCAAGTACGTTTATTAATCTAAGGTGTAATTTATTAAAAAAAAGGTAGGCTTTTAATGCCATAATTACATCAGGTCATTGTATGATATTGCAGGAATCAACTTCAACTGCGTCGTCCGACTTCACACCTGAGGTTATCGACACGAAACCTAGAAAGCCCAGAAGGGCCCTGGACACTGATAGCCAGACTACACAGGATTCAGGGTGCACAGCCTGGACGTGTAGAACATTGTGAATCAACATTGTAAATATTGTATGTAGTTTTAAAATGTTTCTTTATATGCCTGAACGTTGCCTTGTAAGGTAAATAAATGTACTTCTGGAGCCAAAAAAACCCTGCAGACCCACCTTTAGTCTCATATCTAAAACAATTGTCTAGCACCTGTGGATTACCTTTGGATGTGCGCACCACCCCTCTTTCTAAGATCCATGTTTTTTATATAACAGTTGTTTGCACCACCTTTGTTTCAGTTGTTCAATAATACACACTTTGGTTTGAAAAAGATTTATTTTGGATATTGAAAAAAATGGAAATGACAGTGCTTCATTATTTGTTTTTTGCCTTATGGCTATTGTGTAGCATCTTCTTGAGGGTTCTCTTGATTAAGGTTTCCTTGTGACACTATCTGCACAAGTTCAGATGTGGGTGGTGGCTGTACCGGGGCAAGCAGGCAGAGCCGTCTTGGGTCATCTGGCCTCATAATGATCTTGCGAGGAAGGCCTGTTCCACTTCTAAGCCTCCTGCAGAGGATGACCGTCTGGATGTCAGAGATGTAAGAGTACTTTTTTTTTTCTCCTTTACTGTACTTTTGTTGTACAAGGGTTTGTACCTGGTGACAAAGGACGAGCCATAAGCATTGATAATTTCCCCAACGCTTACAAACAAAAGTATGGTGTTCTCTTTTAACAACTTACATCTTGTGTCCTTCACAATTACGTGCTGGCTGGTGTTGGTTATGCTTGTTGTAATCTATTGCAGCAAGCAATAGATTACACCAACATTCAAAATGTCAGCTTTACCAAAGTTTATTGTCAGGCTTCTCTTCCGTGAGTGTCGTTCACCGAGTGGGGAACAAAAATTTTTTAGAAGTGATGGGGGAAAAAAAAGAAGAAACGGTTCGTTATTTTGCAAAGTAAAGTCGTGTCTTCTGATGTACGTCGATGTCGGGGTGGGGGATTGGGGGGCGGCGGTTACTGGAGATGCTACTGTGTAGGGAGCTGCCTGCTACCAGCACTAACTCAATCATCCACCACCAACCGTGACATATATATGTCTGTATGTACATATATATATTATTTTTTGATATGTAGCAAAGTTTGGTGTGTGTGTGTCAGTTCATCAAGCATCTGGAGTTGAAGGTGAAGCGGCAGTAGCTCAGTGGGCAGAGCGGGTCGTCCACTAACCGGAGGGTTGGCGGTTCGATCCCCACCTCCAACTGTCCAAGTGTCCTTGAGGAAGACACTGACGCCCACAGATGTATGACAAATGTACTGATTGTGAGTCGCTTTGGACAAAAGCGTCTGCTTAATGTAAAAGCATATTCCTGCTGTGTGTGTGTGTGTGTGTGTGTGTACTGGTCACGGGGGGGGCGATCATCTCGCCCGTTTTAACTGCCGTCGTCAACGCAGCAGAGAAAGATATGCTTTGGACACTAGTACTAAACATGTGCGTCGTCACAGTACTACGGATGGCCTTTAAACAAGCCTTGGCCAGTGGCCGCATCTACAACCAACTGGCGCAAACCCATGACCCCGTCCCGCAACCATCATCGGGCGGTGAAGACTCACCTGTGGATTTTAACAACTATATGCGCCAACTTCAATTGTCCATGAATGGACAACGTTCGAGAGTCATGAGGAAATCCTTGGATACCATATTACTCCAAGAAAGAGCTTACTTTGCCTGCTCCAGTGATCCAGCGAAGTGGATTAAGGTGGCATCCATGCTAACCGGAGTTTCCTTCCAGAACGGAATATTCCGTGCAGGAAACAACAACGGTAAAGAGTTTAGATTACAACTCCTGAAATACGTGACACGGATTCTAAAAAAGTTTCCCTTGAGAGATAAACACGTAATGGAGTTTACACCAGCTTCCCTCACTTCCTGGATTGAGGAACGGCTGATCTTCGTCAGAGACGTCATTCAACCATCTCTCAGCAGAGGGGCAGCAGACGAACGGCACAAACGCCAAAAGACAGTAAGCAGAGACAAACTGTCATACCTATGGCAGCACTGTAGGTCTAAAGCTACTGACATAATTCTAAATAATAGCATGTTCCCCCCCCCCCCCCCCCACCCACCGTCAATGACACCACTGACGTGTATATGTACTATATGGCTAAATGTCAACCAAGCCCGACTCAAACACTGACCACGCCCCCTTGGTCCACAAGCTAAATTCACTTTTGAAGAAGTAGATAATGTTATTTAACACCTGCCTGATTAATGGAAAGGTGGCAGGATCATGGAAGGGGCCCTCATCCATAGAGTACCTAAGAAAGACAACATTCCAAATGACCCATCCACATGGAGGGACATCTCTCTCCTTCCCACTGTTTACAAAATATTTATGAAATGTCTGCTTGCCCACATCCTCCCATGGCTTGTAGACACAGGCATCCTCTCGCCAAAAAAAAAGCCTATATAGACAGACAGGGTATGAACGAGCATTTGTGTTCTGCCTTAAAAATGGAGTGGATGATTTTAAACACGAATCATGTAAACTTCATACTGTATTCCTGGATTTTAGAGATGCGTTTGGAACACTATCACACAAAATGATGCTTAGTGCACTGGAGGAGATCAATCTACCCCAACTCTTTGTAGACATCATAACCGATGTGTACAGGGGCTCCTTTCTGCAGGTGATCTGTGGACACCAACTGACAGAGCCCATTCCTCTCTAGGTTGGGATTCAAACAGGCTGCCCCTTTAGTGCGGTGAACTTCATCCTTGCCATTAACCAGTGGCTCAAGTGGCTCTGCCAGTGTGCACCACCTCATATCAGATCCCCAAACCCTGTTCAGGGGTATGCAGACGACATAGAGATTTCCTCAAGAGACGAAGGTATCATACACAACATGCTGGCCAGAACAGATGACTTTCTTCACTGGTCAAAACTGGAGGTTAAGCACACCAAGTGTGCAGCACTATATGAGCGACGCAGCGGTGGCAACCGCTGGTATAAAGCCAAATCGGACAAACCTCCCTCCTTCACAATCATGGGACACGCCATGAGTCATACACCTATCTTGGCCATAACATCAACATTGCAGATGAGTGGGGGGAGCAGGTACAGGAGCTATGTTATGCCTATAAGAACATGATCGATCTAATCGACTTCTTCCCCCTCCCAGTAGTCAAGAATCCGGATGCTATCAGAGAGGTGGCCCTGGCAAAGATACAACACCTCTTTGCAAACGTTCACATCCCGCAAAATGTCCTACGAGACATGAACAATAAAACAGTCCAGGCCATCAGAAAATGGCTGGGGCTGAACTCCCACTCTACCCGGGACCTCATCTTCCTCTCACGTAAAGAGGGAAGGCTGGGTGTCCCAAACATGGAATGGGTATACACTGCCACCAGGTTGACACACCTCATCAGCATGCTCAACAACAACGATGCCACTGTCAAAGAGCTAGCCAGAGCTTTCCTCCTGCTGGACCTCAGGAAGAGGAAGGTCCCTCTGGCCAAACCAGGCCAGGACTGCTTCTTGGGCTTCAGGAGGAAAAGCAGCGGGAAACTCAGTTGCCCATATTGTTAATGGCTGTACTATGTTAATGGTACCCTGCAATCCACCATCCACACTGTATAATGCACTCAGACTCTGACCATCACCTCAAATCAGTTGCCCATATTGTTAATGGCTGTACTATGTACAAAGGACTTTATGGTCACGAAACTGGCAGTCCTGGACTTTCCCCCTTCCGTATGCTCCTGGATTAAGGACTTCCTTACCAACCGGCCACAGGTTGTGAAGCTGGGTTCGCTCTGCTCCTCCACCCTGTCTCTCAGCACCGGCTCCCCTCAGGGATGTGTACTGAGCCCCCTCCTGTATACTCTCTACATGTACGACTGTTCCCCCAGTCAATACTCGAACACCATCATCAAGTTCACCGACGACACCACGCTGGTGGGCCTGATCACGGGGGGCGATGAAACAGCCTACAGAGAGGAAGTCAAGGAGCTGGCAGAGTGCTGCAACAGGACCAACCTGATGCTGAACTGGTAATTGACTGGTAATTGACTGGTAATTGACTTCAGGAGGCAGAGAGGGGACTGCGCACCGCTGTTGATAAACGCAGTAGGCGTGGAGAAAGTGGCCTCCTTCAAGTTCCTGGGGACCCACATCACAGAGGACTTGACCTAGTCGGTCAACACTAAGGCTGCCATCAAGAAGGCCCAGCAGAGACTCCACTTCCTCCGGGTGCTGCAGAGGAACCAGCTAGAGGAGAAATCGGCTGTACTCTTCCAACCATCGGCTGTCCTCTTCCCACCCTGGAGAACATTACCAGCTCCCGCGGCATCAGCAGAGCCATTAAAATAATAGAGGACCCCTCACACCCCGGACATCATCTGTTCAATCTGTTGCCATCAGGGCAGAGACTCAGGTCCCTCCGGTCCAGAACAAACAGACTGAAGAATAGCTTCTATCCCTGGGCCACGAGGTAACTGAACTCAGCAACTCACCTTCCTATCTCACCCTCACAATAGTACGCACTGTGTCACTTTTATATTGTCACCTTATATTTATCAACAGGTCACTTTGATTTTCTATTTCTATTTTATCTTATCTCATCACTTTATATTTATTTTAATACCCTCATTTGTGTTACCGTCATTCCAACATTCCGTCATTCCGAATGTGTGTCTGCATTGTTCTTAAGTATGTGTGGGCCATATCGCTATTTTTATGGCCTCTTTATCTTTTCTCCCCTTCTCAATTTATTTTGTTTTAAAAACTGATCGACTGCACCATTACTGTGGTAGCTACTACAATCTCATCATGTCTTGGATGTGATGACAATAAATACTTGAATCTTGAATCTTGAATCTTGAATACTGCACGCCACGACCGAATGTTTGACCTTACTGCTAGCACTGTTAAGGATGTACTTCAAGATAATGTGACCATGGACAAACAGTCGCGCATTATGCCAGAATGGTTTATCATCTCCATTAATGTGTTTTGCAAAATCCCTAACACCCCTGATGTTCTGTTTTTAGACAGAGACAGAAGGGAAGTACTTATACTTGAAATAGGATGAGTGTATGATCTATACATGGACAAGACCCATCCATCCATCCATCCATCCATCCATCCATCCATGATGGATGGATGGATGGATGATGGATGGATAAAATCTTGAAGTAGCAACCCATATGGACAAAATTAAGTGACCAAGAGTGTGTTAGCCACCAAGTATCAAGTATCAAGCCATCAAGTATAAGAAACATGGCTACATTTCTAAACAAACAAGAGATGACAAGTTAAAAGAATGACAACATTTTATTTTCGTCATTCAAGTACAAGTACACATTAATCATCTTGCATTCTTTTTTAGTAGATTTTTTCTTACATTTTTTTGTTATTATGTATTTTGTATTATTTGTCATATTTTGTGTTATTGTGTTTATTTTCACACATGTAAGACTACATTGCAGTCTGAATTAGTCCGTGGTCCCATTCTAGCCAGAGGATTGGTCCAGTGTGGAACCCTGTCCACTGCACTGGAATCAGTCTTTCAGCCCCGTTGTTTGGGAAGCTCATATCTTCCAAGGGGGACCTGGTCCAGGACCACCACCGGGTCTGTCCAGCCGGAGGACCAAGAAGACCCCACTCATGACCCCTGGTGTTCAACATCTGTGTCCTGCGGTGGACCGGACCACCAGTCTGTCGGGAGCGGTGCCTCTTCCCCGATATCGCTGTGGTCCCAACCCGCTTCGGGGTTTGGGGTCCGTGATTCACCCCGTCACAGCTCCATGGAGGCCTCCTGGAGGGCCGTCCTGATGGACCACAGCTGGTGTGAAGGGGTTAAGGTACTGGTGCCACTTCCCAGCAGGGTGGGCCCGGTCCAGTGCTCCAGGGACCCGGCAGCGTGCAGGCCGTGGTTAGCCATCACATCCATAGGTTGTTTTGTTACATATATACAACTAGTCTCAATCTGGACCCCAGTCCATCTGTGGTGTGGGTGCCTGGTTTAGGGGTCCCGCCCCAGGGGGCCACCCTAAGGCCACAGGCCTGGTGGCCCCGGAGCTGGTAAGCTCAGGGTGAAGGAACCGCTCAACCAGGCCTGTGGCCTTGGGGTGGCACCCTGGGGTGGGACCCCTAAACCAGGCATCCAGACCGCAGATAGGCTGGGGTCCAGATTGAGACTAGTTGTACATATGTAAAAAAAACTTTAAAAAAACTATATAAAACTATATATATATATAAACTATGAAAAAACCCTATAAAAATATAAAAGATTAAAAAAAAATAAAAAAAAGATAATGATAAAAAATACATGAAGAAAAAAAAACAGATTTGCTGGGGTCTAAATTGAGACTAGTTAAAAGAATATTACATAAAAATAAAAAAAAAATAGAATACAAAAGATAATAACAATAAATTGTAAAAATTCAAAAATTATATATGTATAGAAAAATTCTAACATAACAAAAACCTAGAAAATATATAAAAATAAAATAGAATACGAAAGATAAAGATAAAGATATATAATTATAAAATTCTATATCTCTAAAAAAATTCTACTATAAAAATACAAAAATCCGCTTAAAAAATTTAACGAAAAATGAATACAAAATATAGCAATAATAGAATTCTAAAAGTAACAATAATATCAAAAACAACGACAACGAAACAACCCATGGATGTGATGGCTAACCACAGCCTGCACGGCGCCGGGTCCCTGGAGCACTGGACCGGGCCCACCCTGCTGGGAAGTGGCACCAGTACCTTCACCCCTTCACACCAGCTGTGGTCCATCAGGACGGCCCTCCAGGAGGCCTCCATGGGGCTGTGACGGGGTGAATCACGGAGCCCAAACCCCGAAGCGGGTTGGGACCACAGCGATATCGGGGAAGAGGCACCGCTCCCGACAGACTGGTGGTCCGGTCCACCGCAGGACACAGATGTTGAACACCAGGGGTCATGAGTGTGGTCTTCTTGGTCCTCTGGCTGGACAGACCCGGTGGTGGTCCTGGACCAGGTCCCCCTGGACCAGGTTCCCCTTGGAACATATCAACTCCCCAAACAACAGGGCTGAAAACACTTATTCCAGTGCAGCAGACAGGGCTCCACCCTGGACTAATCCTCTGGCTAGAACGAGACTACGGACTAATTCAGACTGCAATGTAGTCTTACATGTGTGAAAATTAACACATCAATAACACACAAAATATGACAAATAATACAGAAAAAATGTAAGAAAAAATCTAAAATAACTAAAGAATACACACATCTAAATTGAATAAAAAAGAACACACACACACACACACACACACACACACACACACACACACACACACACACACACACACACATCTAAATTGAATAAAAAATAACACACAAACACATCTAAGTTGAATAAAAAGAATACACACACATCTAAATTGAATAAAGAAGAATACACACACACATCTAAATTGAATAAAAAAGAATACACACAGACATCTAACTTGAATTAAAAATAACACACACACATCTAAATTGAATAAAAAAGAATACACACACATCTAAATTGAATAAAAAAGAACACACACACGTCTAAATGAACAAAAAAATTATACACAAAATATACAAAATTGAAAACGGGTCAGGGCTGGAGGTCTCCGTGCCAACACGGGCCTGTGGTGGACGCCACACTGAGGTGGCCCGTGAGACGCTCCACTGGGGGGGTGAAGGGAGAGGTGGGGTGGGGTGGGCTGGGGTGGGGTTGCCAGCCAGCTCGATGTTTTTTTTTTTTTTTTTTTTTTTTTACACTGGGGTGGGGTGGGCTGGGGTGGGGTTGCCAGCCAGCTCGATGTTTTTTTTTTTGTTTGTTTTTTTTTACACTGGGGGGGGGGGGGGGGGGGGGGGGGGGGTTGAAGGGTGAGAAAGGGAGGGGTGGGGGTGCCAGCCGACTGGATTTTTTTTTTTTTTTTTTTGGACGTTTTTTTTTTTGGGGGGGGGAGGGGGTGAAGGGTATGGCAGGGTGGGATGGAGGGTGGTGGGGGGTGTCTAACATGACGTAAACACATCATGTTAGACACACCGGCAGAGGCAGCCCACTCTGGAAAAGAAGCTGAAATAACGAAAATAATCACTTGTCACGAAATAATCACTTGTCAACGAAAAGGTTCAAAAGGACTACTCTTATTTGGTCCTGGTAAGAATGAAATGCTAACTCACCCCAAAGCCGCCTTTGCCAGCCTGCCCACCCTCCTCTTTGGCCCGGGTGCCGCCCATGCTTCTCGAGGGCTGGGGCCCACCCGAGTAGCCAAACGTCCGGGTCCGGTCGAGGATTCTGCTTCGGTCGGTTCGCTTGGCACCTCGGGTCCGGTTGGCGTCTCGGGTCCGGTCTGCGTAACATGCAACACAACATGCTGCGTTAGCACCTCAGCTAGTTGAGCAAGGGGCGCAGAGCCTGGTGAGGTCAGAGGTCAGCCGGGTTCCTCTGGCCAGAGACTCACATGGTGTTGTCGCGGCAACCAGATTGTTGTGAATGCTCTCTTTTGAAACAGTAATTTTTTATATTTTTCATGACAAAAAAGGTGTAAATGTAACTATGTAAAACCACAAGTTTTTAAAGAATAAAAAAGTGCATCTGCACACTGATGCAGACAGCTCACCATGTGTTTGGTGGAGGGTTGCGTGTTCAGGGCTTCCAGCTCGAACACCTCCACCAGGTCTGCCTCAGACCCCACCACGGACCCTGTGCCGGTCACCCGAGTAGCCGAACTTTCCTCTTGCTGAAGGCTGCGGGCCGAGGCGCTGACCACAGCACCCTGAGGTTTCTCTGTGTCGGTGGAACAACACGGATGGAAGGTCAGATCAGAAGAAGCACCAGCATGTGCAGCAAACCAGAGCCACCAGTGACCGGCTGCAACGTGTTGGATTGAGGAAGACGCCGTGGTTGTTCAAAGGGACTCACTGCAGGAGACCCGGTTGGACCGCCTCGCCTTCTTAACCCACTTGGCAATTTTTTGTCGGAGGCTTTGGGTTGGGTCAGACATGACCTTCTGGTCATGACCCTCCCCAACCACCTCCTTGTTGCCAGTGGGCTGGACCCCGGCCGGATCGGGTCCGGTCTGCGCCTCGGGTCCGGTCGGGGCCCCTGGTCCGGTCGGCCGGGTCTCCGTGTTGGGTTCGCTCAGGGCCTCTGGTCTGGTCGGCTGGGTCTTCACCTCGGGCCCGGTCTTCGCCTCGGGCCCGGTCTTGGCCTCTGGTCCAGTTGGGGCCTCTGGACCGGTCGGCCCGGCCAGCGCCTTGGGCCCGGTCACCCACTTGACATATTTTGTTCGGGGGAATTTGGTAGGGTGAACCTTGAAGGTCACGTATACCTGCGGGGCAAACGTGACCTTCCTTCTGTGTTTCACCCTGACCACCCCCTTGTTGTCAGTGGGCGGTACCCAGGCGGGATCGAGTCTGGTCGGCGCCTTGGGCCCGGTCGGAGCCTCGGGTCCGGTTGGCCAGGTCGGCAACTCGGCCCCAGTCGGCACCTTGGGCCCGCTTGGTGCCTCGGGTCCGGTCTGCATAACATGCAACACAACACGCTGCTTTAGCACCTCAGCTAGTTGAGCAAGGGGCGCAGAGCCTGGTGAGGTCAGAGGTCAGCCGGGTTCCTCTGGCCAGAGACTCACATGGTGTTGTCGTGGCAACCAGATTGTTGTGAATGCTCTCTTTTGAAGTAGTAATTGTTTTATGTTTTTTCATGACAGAAAAAGTCAAAAGGTAATGTGCATAAACACACATCCTGATGTGAAATGTAACTATGTAAAACCACAAGTTTTTAAAGAATAAAAAAGTGCATCTAGGACACAACACACTGCGTTAGCACCTTAGCTTGTCTAGTTAAAGCATGAAACGCCCCTGAAAACACACGAGAGGAAACCCAAAGACATCTCAGTCGGTCTGTACCAGCCCCCTCTCCCTCCTCACCCAGTTAGTTTGGTCTCCCTCTCCTGCAGAGGAGGAGCCTGGGGCGGGGAGGGAATCGTGGCTTGAAGGTTCAACCTCAACCCTGCCCGGGGTCTTCTGAGCTTCTTCCTCTTTGTTTGCCATTTGAAGTAGCGAGCTAACAAGCTAAAACAATGTTGAATTTATTGAAGCTCACCGCTCGACTGTCAAATAGCTACTGAGCTCGGAACTGATGAGCCGGGCCTTATATAGGGAGCGGGGCGCGGTGATGTCACAGGGGTCAGCCGCGTTCCGGTTGCCAGGGACTCGCTTGGTCTGGCCGCGGCAACCGGAATCTTTGACACGGTGGAGGGGGGGACTTTGTGGTGGCTAAGCTACTAAGCTACAAGGCCCATGTCCTCAAATGTTGTTCATCCTTATTTTGCGACCGCTAACCAAGCGACCAGCGTGATTATTTTGATGCATGTACACATTCAAACAGTGTGCCAACACAACGCTGCAGGTTCTTCTGAAGGCCCCGTCTCCATGTGATCACTGATGCATTCCTAGTTATTGTGGCTGGTAGAAGCTATCCCAGCACCCCAGGATGAACCATTAGCATGTTGGATTGGTGGAAAGAAGATCATATAATAAATACAAACTTTATTAATAACTATAATATAATATAATAACTATAATAACTAATTCAAATGTTGGTATATATATACACAAAACAACATCATGGTGTAGATATAAACAAAACCTGGCTTCCCAAATAATACATTTTCAAAAGTTTAGTCCAGCAATGTACTGGCGCTGAAAGAACTTTGGAGGAAACGGGCCTGGTCAGATCGTCTTGCTTATTTACCTGATAAGGCGCATCAAGGGGAGATGTTTTGGTGGAAGTAGGGCTGAAGTCTTCAGTCTGTCAGGGCCACGATTCAATTGGCTTTGAGAGAGAGAGAGAGAGAGCGAGAGAGAGAGAGAGAGAGAGAGAGAGAGAGAGAGAGATTAGAAAAGAGCAATAGAGGATTGTAGTGGTGGTCCTGCCCCTGGGGCCCTTCACAGGCGTCTCACGTTGGCAATCCTTTTTCAGTCTTTCCACTCTTTAGGGCGTTAAGAAAGGGCGACCAAGGTGGCCCCCTCCCTGACCAGACCTACTGCGTTGGATTCCCCCTCCTGTGTCCGCAGCCCCGAGCAATCATCTCACCTCACGAGAGCCGCTGCCGTGGTTGAAGGTGTCTGCTTCACGGTAAGCAAGGCCAGAGAGTCCTGCTTTGATGTGGGAGATGTAGGAGGTGCATTTGCCTCCTGCTGCAGCCATACAAATGGATGGAAATGAGTTGTGAATTTTCAGAACAGTACACGATGAATATGTTCCTTTAAAACTGTGAGTCACTTGAATGACAAACTTTAATGATATTTCACATTCAGTGAATGTGGAAATTGCGTCTTCTCCGTTTGGCAAAACGAAAACTAAATCAAATGATACACACGTGGATTCATAATCATACACAGCTTGATGCTGGTGAGGCTGCTCCATTAAAGCCCCACTATGCAACTTTGGCCATTGTCTTAACACAACTAGTTGACGACGCTCCCACTTCTACGTGAGCTATGAGCATTTGTTTTCAAAGAAGCCTGCAATGCGTGGAGCCATTTCTGAGGTAGGTGTTCAATTTGTTCATGAAGAGTAGACAAGGTTATACATTTTACAATAAACATAAACCCATCCTATTTGTATAGTTGACAGGGAGATATTTTATCCTACATTAGATTTGTTTCATCCTTTGTTCAACAGAACGATCGGTCTAAGAGTGTTGATCAACATAATACATAACGGTAGCATTAACAATTTGTTCAGCAATTGTACATTTATGTATCTGCTCAAGTACGTGTATTAATCTAAATTGGAATTTAATCAAAAAAGGTAGGCTTTTAACGCCATATTTACATCAGGTCATTGTATGATATTGCTAGCCTGGGAATTCCCATGCTGCTTTGCGCGCGATTTCATTCTCACTGCAAAGACAGCCTGGAAACCACCGCCCTTATTTTCCCCTGAGTTAGGGAACCAATCACAGAACGGGGGGCAGCAAGACGATGAAGACGTCTATGCGTGACACCGAAGCTTGTAGCGTGTTAATCCAACATGGCAGCGTTACCATTCGATGCAGCCTTAGAAAGTGTATTAAGTAGCTTTTGTAGCAATTAATGTAATTTTAGTAGCTAATTTTTAGTAGCAATTGGCTATGAATCGCGCGCAAAGCAGCATGTGAAGAACCAGACGCCATTTGATAGACATTCGTAGCGCCCAATAAACGGCTCTAGGCATTCGTAAACCACGCCTCAAATACGAGAAAATGCACACCTAGTTCCCAGACCACCATCTCATCGAGATGTGGACGCGTCAGCCAGGCTATGATATTGCAGGAATCAACTTCAACCGCGTCGTCCGACTTCACACCTGAGGTTATCGACACGAAACCTAGAAAGCCCAGAAGGGCCCTGGACACTGATAGCCAGACTACACAGGATTCAGGGTGCGCAGCCTGGACGTGTAGAAAATTGTGAATCAACATTGTAAATACATATTGTATATAGTTTTAAAATGTTTCTTTATATGCCTGAACGTTGCCTTGTAAGGTAAATAAATGTACTTCTGGAGCCAAAAAAACCCTGCAGACCCACCTTTTGTCTCATATCTAATACAATTGTCTAGCACCTGTGGATAACTTTTGACTGTGCACACCACCCCTTTTTCTAAGATCCATGTTTTTTTATATAACAGATGTTTGCACCACCTTTGTTTCAGTTGTTCAATGATACTACTAATAATAACACTTTTTGCTTAGAAAAATATTTATTTTGGTTATTGAAAAAATGCAAATGACAGTGCTTCATTGTTTGTTTGTTTTTTGCCTTATGGCTATTGTGTAGCATCTTCTTGAGGGTTCTCTTGATTAAGGTTTCCTTGTGACACTATCTGCACAAGTTCAGGTGTGGGTGGTGGCTGTACCGGGGCAAGCAGACAGAGCCGTCTTGGGTCATCAGGCCTCATAATGATCTTGCGAAGAAGGCCTGTTCCACTTCTCAGCCTCCTGGAGAGGATGGCCGTCTGGATGTCAGAGATGTAGGAGTACAGTTTTTTTTCTCCTTTACTGTACTTTTGTTGTACAAGGGTTTGTACCTGGTGACAGAGTACGAGTCATTAGCATTGATAATTTCCCCAACGCTTACAAACAAAAGTAAGGTGTTCTCTTTAACAACTTACATCTTGTGTCCTTCACAAGTACGTGCTGGCTGGTGTTGGTTATGCTTGTTGTAATCTATTGCAGCAAGCAATAGATTACACCAACATTCAAAATGTCAGCTTTACTAAAGTTTATTGTCAGGCTTCTCTTCCGTGAGTGTCGTTCACCGAGTGCGGAACAAAAATTTTTTAGAAGTGATGGGGGAAAAAAAAGAAGAAACGTTTCGTTATTTTGCAAAGTAAAGTCGTGTCTTCTGATGTACGTCGATGTCGGGGTGGGGGATTGGGGGGCGGCGGTTACTGGAGATGCTACTGTGTAGGGAGCTGCCTGCTACCAGCACTAACTCAATCATCCACCACCAACCGTGACATATATATGTCTGTATGTACATATATATATTATTTTTTGATATGTAGCAAAGTTTGGTGTGTGTGTGTCAGTTCATCAAGCATCTGGAGTTGAAGGTGAAGCGGCAGTAGCTCAGTGGGCAGAGCGGGTCGTCCACTAACCGGAGGGTTGGCGGTTCGATCCCCACCTCCAACTGTCCAAGTGTCCTTGAGGAAGACACTGACGCCCACAGATGTATGACAAATGTACTGATTGTGAGTCGCTTTGGACAAAAGCGTCTGCTAAATGTAAAAGTATGTTCCTGCTGTGTGTGTGTGTACTGGTCACGGGGGGGCGATCATCTCGCCCGTTGTAACTGCCATCGTTAACGCAGCAGAGATAGATATGCTTTGGACACTAGTACTAAACATGTGCGTCGTCACAGTACTACGGATGGCCTTTAAACAAGCCTTGGCCAGTGGCCGCATCTACAACCAACTGGCGCAAACCCATGACCCCGTCCCGCAACCATCATCGGGCGGTGAAGACTCACCTGTGGATTTTAACAACTACATGCGCCAACTTCAATTGTCAATGAATGGACAACGTTCGAGAGTCATGAGGAAATTCTTGGATACCATATTACTCCAAGAAAGAGCTTACTTTGCCTGCTCCAGTGATCCAGCGAAGTGGATTAAGGTGGCATCCATGCTAACCGGAGTTTCCTTCCAGAACGGAATATTCCGTGCAGGAAACAACAACGGTAAAGAGTTTAGATTACAACTCCTGAAATACGTGACACGGATTCTACAAAAGTTTCCCTTGAGAGATAAACACGTAATGGAGTTTACACCAGCTTCCCTCACTTCCTGGATTGAGGAACGGCTGATCTTCGTGAGAGACGTCATTCAACCATCCCTCAGCAGAGGGGCAGCAGACGAACGGCACAAACGCCAAAAGACAGTAAGCAGAGACAAACTGTCATACCTATGGCAGCACCGTAGGTCTAAAGCTACTGACATAATTCTAAATAATAGCATGTTTCCCCCCCCCCCACCCACCCACTCTCAATGACACCACTGACGTGTATATGTACTATATGGCTAAATGTCAACCAAGCCCGACTCAAACACTGACCACGCCCCCTTGGTCCACAAGCTAAATTCACTTTTGAAGAAGTAGATAATGTTATTTAACACCTGCCTGATTAATGGAAAGGTGGTAGGATCATGGAAGGGGCCCTCATCCATAGAGTACCTAAGAAAGACAACATTCCAAACGACCCATCCACATGGAGGGACATCTCTCTCCTTCCCACCGTTTACAAAATATTTATGAAATGTCTGCTTGCCCACATTCTCCCAAGGCTTGTAGACATAGGCATCCTCTCACCAAAAAAAAAGCCTATATAGACAGACAGGGTATGAACGAGCAATTGTGTTCTGCCTTAAAAATGGAGTGGATGCTTTTAAACACGAATCATGTAAACTTCATACTGTATTCCTGAATTTTAGAGATGCGTTTGGAACACTATCACACAAAATGATGCTTAGTGCACTGGAGGAGATCCATCTACCCCAACTCTTTGTAGACATCATAACCGATGTGTACAGGGGCTCCTTTCTGCAGGTGATCTGTGGACACCAACTGACAGAGCCCATTCCTCTCTAGGTTGGGATTAAAACAGGCTGCCCCTTTAGTGCGGTGAACTACATCCTTGCCATTAAGCAGTGGCTCAAGTGGCTCTGCCAGTGTGCACCACCTCATATCGGATCCCCAAACCCTGTTCAGGGGTATGCAGACGACATAGAGATTTCCTCCAGAGACGAAGGTATCATACACAACATGCTGGCCAGAACAGATGACTTTCTTCACTGGTCAAAACTGGAGGTTAAGCACACCAAGTGTGCAGCACTATATGAGCGACGCAGCGGTGGCAACCGCTGGTATAAAGCCAAATCGGACAAACCTCCCTCCTTCACAATCATGGGACACGCCATGAGTCATACACCTATCTTGGCCATAACATCAACATTGCAGATGAGTGGGGGGAGCAGGTACAGGAGCTATGTTATGCCTATAAGAACATGATCGATCTAATCGACTTCTTCCCCCTCCCAGTAGTCAAGAATCCGGATGCTATCAGAGAGGTGGCCCTGGCAAAGATACAACACCTCTTTGCAAACGTTCACATCCTGCAAAATGTCCTACGAGACATGAACAATAAAACAGTCCAGGCCATCAGAAAATGGCTGGGGCTGAACTCCCACTCTACCCGGGACCTCATCTTCCTCTCACGTAAAGAGGGAAGGCTGGGTGTCCCAAACATGGAATGGGTATACACTGCCACCAGGTTGACACACCTCATCAGCATGCTCAACAACAACGATGCCACTGTCAAAGAGCTAGCCAGAGCTTTCCTCCTGCTGGACCTCAGGAAGAGGAAGGTCCCTCTGGCCAAACCAGGCCAGGACTGCTTCTTGGGCTTCAGGAGGAAAAGCAGCGGGAAACTCAGTTGCCCATATTGTTAATGGCTGTACTATGTTAATGGTACCCAGCAATCCACCATCCACACTGTATAATGCACTCAGACTCTGACCATCACCTCAAATCAGTTGCCCATATTGTTAATGGCTGTACTATGTACAAAGGACTTTATGGTCACGAAACTGGCAGTCCTGGACTTTCCCCCTTCCGTATGCTCCTGGATTAAGGACTTCCTTACCAACCGGCCACAGGTTGTGAAGCTGGGTTCGCTCTGCTCCTCCACCCTGTCTCTCAGCACCGGCTCCCCTCAGGGATGTGTACTGAGCCCCCTCCTGTATACTCTCTACATGTACGACTGTTCCCCCAGTCAATACTCGAACACCATCATCAAGTTCACCGACGACACCACGCTGGTGGGCCTGATCACGGGGGGCGATGAAACAGCCTACAGAGAGGAAGTCAAGGAGCTGGCAGAGTGCTGCAACAGGAACAACCTGATGCTGAACTGGTAATTGACTTCAGGAGGGAGAGAGGGGACTGCGCACTGCTGTTGATAAACGCAGTAGGAGTGGAGAAAGTGGCCTCCTTCAAGTTCCTGGGGACCCACATCACAGAGGACTTGACCTGGTCGGTCAACACTAAGGCTGCCATCAAGAAGGCCCAGCAGAGACTCCACTTCCTCCGGGTGCTGCGGAGGAACCAGCTAGAGGAGAAATCAGCTGTCCTCTTTCCACCATCGGCTGTCCTCTTCCCACCCTGGAGAACATTACCAGCTCCCGCGGCATCAGCAGAGCCATTAAAATAATAAAGGACCCCTCACACCCCGGACATCATCTGTTCAATCTGTTGCCATCAGGGCAGAGACTAGGTCCCTCAGGTCCAGAACAAACAGACTGAAGAATAGCTTCTATCCCTGGGCCACGAGGTAACTGAACTCAGCAACTCACCTTCCTATCTCACCCTCACAATAGTACGCACTGTGTCACTTTTATATTGTCACTTTATATTTATCTACAGGTCACTTTGATTTTCTATTTCTATTTTATCTTATGTCATCACTTTATATTTATTTTAATACCCTCATTTGTGTTACCGTCATTCCAACATTCCGTCATTCCGAATGTGTGTCTGCATTGTTCTTAAGTATGTGTGGGCCATATCGCTATTTTTATGGCCTCTTTATCTTTTCTCCCCTTCTCAATTTATTTTGTTTTAAAAACTGATCGACTGCACCATTACTGTGGTAGCTACTACAATCTCATCATGTCTTGGATGTGATGACAATAAATACTTGAATCTTGAATCTTGAATCTTGAATACTGCACGCCACGACCGAATGTTTGACCTTACTGCTAGCACTGTTAAGGATGTACTTCAAGATAATGTGACCATGGACAAACAGTCGCGCATTATGCCAGAATGGTTTGTCATCTCCATTAATGTGTTTAACAAAATCCCTAACACCCCTGATGTTCTGTTTTTAGACATGTTCGACATGTTCTTCCTTTGAGACAGAAGGGAAGTACTTATACTTGAAATAGGATGAGTGTATGATCTATACATGGACATGACCATTACCGGTAATAATAAAATCTTGAAGTAGCAACCCATATGGACAAAATTAAGTGACCAAGAGTGTGTTAGCCACCAAGTATCAAGTATCAAGCCATCATAAGAAACATGGCTACATTTCTAAACAAACAAGAGATGACAAGTTAAAAGAATGACAACGTTTTATTTTCGTCATTCAAGTACAAGTACACATTAATCATCTTGCATTCTTTTTTAGTAGATTTTTTCTTACATTTTTTTGTTATTATTTATTTTGTATTATTTGTCATATTTTGTGTTATTGTGTTTATTTTCACACATGTAAGACTACATTGCAGTCTGAATTAGTCCGTGGTCCCATTCTAGCCAGAGGATTGGTCCAGGGTGGAACCCTGTCCACTGCACTGGAATCAGTCTTTCAGCCCCGTTGTTTGGGAAGCTCATATCTTCCAAGGGGGACCTGGTCCAGGACCACCACCGGGTCTGTCCAGCCAGAGGAACAAGAAGACCACACTCATGACCCCTGGTGTTCAACATCTGTGTCCTGCGGTGGACCGGACCACCAGTCTGTCGGGAGCGGTGCCTCTTCCCCGATATCGCTGTGGTCCCAACCCGCTTCGGGGTTTGGGCTCCGTGATTCACCCCGTCACAGCTCCATGGAGGCCTCCTGGAGGGCCGTCCTGATGGACCACAGCTGGTGTGAAGGGCTGAAGGTACTGGTGCCACTTCCCAGCAGGGTGGGCCCGGTCCAGTGCTCCAGGGACCCGGCGCCGTGCAGGCCGTGGTTAGCCATCACATCCATAGGTTGTTTTGTTATATATATACAACTAGTCTCAATCTGGACCCCAGTCCATCTGTGGTGTGGGTGCCTGGTTTAGGGGTCCCGCCCCAGGGTGCCACCCTAAGGCCACAGGCCTGGTGGCCCCGGAGCTGGTCAGCTCAGGGTGAAGGAACCGCTCAACCAGGCCTGTGGCCTTGGGGTGGCACCCTGGGGTGGGACCCCTAAACCAGGCATCCAGACCACAGATAGGCTGGGGTCCAGATTGAGACTAGTTGTACATATGTTAAAAAAAACACACAAAAAAACTATATATATATATAAAAAACTATGAAAAAACCCTATAAAAATATAAAAGATAAAAAATACATGAAGAAAAAAAAAAACAGATGTGCTGGGGTCTAGATTGAGACTAGTTAAAAGAATATTACATAAAAATAAAAAAAATAGAATACAAAAGATAATAACAATAAATTGTAAAAATTCAAAAATTATATATGTACAGAAAAATTCTAATATAACAAAAACCTAGAAAATATATAAAAATAAAATAGAATACAAAAGATAAAGATAAAGATATATAATTATAAAATTATATATCTCTAAAAAAATTCTACTATAAAAATACAAAAATCCGCTTAAAAAATTTAACGAAAAATGAATACAAAATATAGCAATAATAGAATTCTAAAAGTAACAATAATATCAAAAACAACGACAACGAAACAACCCATGGATGTGATGGCTAACCACGACCTGCACGCTGCCGGGTCCCTGGAGCACTGGACCGGGCCCACCCTGCTGGGAAGTGGCACCAGTACCTTCACCCCTTCACACCAGCTGTGGTCCATCAGGACGGCCCTCCAGGAGGCCTCCATGGGGCTGTGACGGGGTGAATCACGGACCCCAAACCCCGAAGCGGGTTGGGACCACAGCGATATCGGGGAAGAGGCACCGCTCCCGACAGACTGGTGGTCCGGTCCACCGCAGGACACAGATGTTGAACACCAGGGGTCATGAGTGTGGTCTTCTTGGTCCTCTGGCTGGACAGACCCGGTGGTGGTCCTGGACCAGGTCCCCCTGGACCAGGTTCCCCTTGGAACATATCAACTCCCCAAACAACAGGGCTGAAAACACTTATTCCAGTGCAGCAGACAGGGCTCCACCCTGGACTAATCCTCTGGCTAGAACGAGACTACGGACTAATTCAGACTGCAATGTAGTCTTACATGTGTGAAAATTAACACATCAATAACACACAAAATATGACAAATAATACAGAAAAAATGTAAGAAAAAATCTAAAATAACTAAAGAATACACACATCTAAATTGAATAAAAAAGAACACACACACACACACACACACACACACACACACACACACACACACACACACACACACACATCTAAATTGAATAAAAAATAACACACAAACACATCTAAGTTGAATAAAAAATAACACACAAACACATCTAAGTTGAATAAAAAGAATACACACACATCTAAATTGAATAAAGAAGAATACACACACACTTCTAAATTGAATAAAAAAGAATACACACAGACATCTAACTTGACTTAAAAATAACACACACACACATCTAAATTGAATAAAAAAGAATACACACACATCTAAATTGAATAAAAAAGAACACACACACGTCTAAATGAACAAAAAAATTATACACAAAATATACAAAATTGATAACAGGGGTCAGGGCTGGAGGTCTCCGTGCCAACACGGGCCTGTGGTGGACGCCACACTGAGGTGGCCCATGAGACGCTCCACTGGGGGGGTGAAGGGAGAGGTGAGGTGGGGTGGGCTGGGGTGGGGTTGCTAGCCAGCTCGATGTTTTTTTTTTTTTTTTTATTTTTTTTACACTGGGGGGTGGGGGGGTTGAAGGGTGAGAAAGGGTGGGGTGGGGGTGCCAGCCGGCTCAATGTCTTTTTTAAAGTTTTTTTTTTACACTGGGGGGGGGTGGGGGGGGGGGGGGGAGGGGTTGAAGGGTGAGAAAGGGTGGGGTGGGGGTGCCAGCCGACTGGATGTTTTTTTTTTTTTTTTTTTTTTTTTTTTTTTTTTTTTTTTTTTACACTGCGGGGGTGAAGGGTGAGAAAGGGTGGTGTGGGGGTGCCAGCCGGCTGGACGTTTTTTTTTTTTTTTGGGGGGGGGTGAAGGGTATGGTAGGGTGGGATGGAGGGTGGTGGGGGGTGTCTAACATGACGTAAACACATCATGTTAGGCACACCGGCAGAGGCAGCCCACTCTGGAAAAGAAGCTGAAATAACGAAAATAATCACTTGTGGGTTCACAAGGACGACTCTTATTTGGTCCTGGTAAGAATTAAATGCTAACTCACCCCAAAGCCGCCTTTGCCAGCCTGCCCACCCTCCTCTTTGGCCCGGGTGCCGCCCATGCTTCTCGAGGGCTGGGGCCCACCCGAGTAGCCAAACGTCCGGGTCCGGTCGAGGATTCTGCTGCGGTCGGTCCGCTTGGCACCTCGGGTCCAGTTGGCGTCTCGGGTCCGGTCTGCGTAACATGCAACACAACACGCTGCGTTAGCACCTCAGCTAGTTGAGCAAGGGGAGCAGAGCCTGGTGAGGTCAGAGGTCAGCCGGGTTCCTCTGGCCAGAGACTCACATGGTGTTGTCGCGGCAACCAGATTGTTGTGAATGCTCTCTTTTGAAACAGTCATTTTTTATATTTTTTCATGACAGAAAAAGGCAAAAGGAAATGTGCATAAACACACATCCTGATGTGAAATGTAACTATGTAAAACCACAAGTTTTTAAAGAATAAAAAAGTGCATCTGCACACTGATGCAGGCAGCTCACCATGTGTTTGGTGGAGGGTTGCGTGTTCAGGGCTTCCAGCTCGAACACCTCCACCAGGTCTGCCTCAGACCCCACCACGGACCCTGTGCCAATCACCCGAGTAGCCCACGTTTCCTCTTGCTGAAGGCTGCGGGCCGAGGCGCTGACCACAGCACCCTGAGGTTTCTCTGTGTCGGTGGAACAACATGGATGGAAGGTCAGATCAGAAGAAGCACCAGCATGTGCAGCAAACCAGAGCCACCAGTGACCGGCTGCAACGTGTTGGATTGAGGAAGACGCCGTGGTTGTTCAAAGGGACTCACTGCAGGAAACCCGGTTGGACCGCCTCGCCTTCTTAACCCAGTTGGCAATTTTTTGTCGGAGGCTTTGGGTTGGGTCAGACATGACCTTCTGGTCATGACCCTCCCCAACCACCTCCTTGTTGCCAGTGGGCTGGACCCCGGCCGGATCGGGTCCGTTCTGCGCCTCGGGTCCGGTCGGGGCCCCTGGTCCGGTCGGCCGGGTCTCCGTGTTGGGTTCGCTCAGGGCCTCTGGTCCGGTCGGCTGGGTCTTCGCCTCGGGCCCGGTCTGCGCCTCAGGTCCAGTTGGGGCCTCTGGACCGGTCGGCCCGGCCAGCGCCTTGGGCCCGGTCACCCACTTGACATATTTTGTTCGGGGGAATTTGGTAGGGTGAACCTTGAAGGTCACGTTTACCTGCGGGGCAAACGTGACCTTCCTTCTGTGTTTCACCCTGACCACCCCCTTGTTGTCAGTGGGCGGTACCCAGGCGGGATCGAGTCTGGTGGGCGCCTTGGGCCCGGTCGGAGCCTCGGGTCCGGTTGGCCAGGTCGGCAACTCGGCCCCAGTCGGCACCTTGGGCCCGCTTGGTGCTTCGGGTCCGGTCTGCGTAACATGCAACACAACACGCTGCGTTAGCACCTCAGCTAGTTGAGCAAGGGGAGCAGAGCCTGGTGAGGTCAGAGGTCAGCCGGGTTCCTCTGGCCAGAGACTCACATGGTGTTGTCGTGGCAACCAGATTGTTGTGAATGCTCTCTTTTGAAGTAGTAATTGTTTTATGTTTTTTCATGACAGAAAAAGTCAAAAGGTAATGTGCATAAACACACATCCTGATGTGAAATGTAACTATGTAAAACCACAAGTTTTTAAAGAATAAAAAAGTGCATCTAGGACACAACACACTGCGTTAGCACCTTAGCTTGTCTAGTTAAAGCATGAAACGCCCCTGAAAACACATGAGAGGAAACCCAAAGACATCTCAGTCGGTCTGTACCAGCCCCCTCTCCCTCCTCACCCAGTTAGTTTGGTCTCCCTCTCCTGCAGAGGAGGAGCCTGGGGCGGGGAGGGAATCGTGGGTTGAAGGTTCAACCTCAACCCTGCCCGGGGTCTCCTGAGCTTCTTCCTCTTTCTTTGCCATTTGAAGTAGGGAGCTAACAAGCTAAAACAATGTTGAATTTATTGAAGCTCACCGCTCGCCTGTCAAATAGCTACTGAGCTCGGAACTGATGAGCCGGGCCTTATATAGGGAGCGGGGCCCGGTGATGTCACAGGGGTCAGCCGCGTTCCGGTTGCCAGGGACTCGCTTGGTCTGGCCGCGGCAACCGGAATCTTTGACACGGTGGAGGGGGGGACTTTGTGGTGGCTAAGCTACTAAGCTACAAGGCCCATATCCTCAAATGTTGGTCATCCTTATTTTGCGACCGCTAACCAAGCGACCAGCGTGATTATTTTGATGCATGTACACATTCAAACAGTGTGCCAACACAACGCCGCAGGTTCTTCTGAAGGCCCCGTCTCCATGTGATCACTGATGCATTCCTAGTTATTGTGGCTGGTAGAAGCTATCCCAGCACCCCAGGATGAACCATTAGCATGTTGGATTGGTGGAAAGAAGATCATAAAATAAATACAAACTTTATTAATAACTATAATGTAATATAATAACTATAATAACTAATTCAAAATGGTGGTATATATATAGATATATATATATACACAAACCAACATCACGGTGTATATGTAAACAAAACCTGGCTTCCCAAATAATGTTTGTTCAAAAGTTTAGTGCAGCAATGTACTGGCGCTGAAAGAACTTTGAAGGAAACGGGCCTGGTCAGATCGTCTTGCTTATTTACCTGATAAGGCACATTAAAGGGGAGATGTTTTGGTGGAAGTAGGGCTGAAGTCTTCAGTCTCTCAGGGCCATGATTCAATTGGCTGAGAGAGAGAGAGAGAGAGAGAGAGAGAGAGAGAGAGAGAGAGAGAGAGAGAGAGAGAGAGAGAGAGAGAGAGAGAGAGAGAGAGAGAGAGAGAGAGAGAGAGAGAGAGATTAGAAAAGAGCAATAGAGGAGTGTAGTGGTGGTCCTGCCCCTGGGGCCCTTCACAGGCGTCTCACGTTGGCGATCCTTTTTCAGTCTTTCCACTCTTTAGGGCGTTAAGAAAGGGCGACCAAGGTGGCCCCCTCCCTGACCAGACCTACTGCGTTGGATTCCCCCTCCTGTGTCCGCAGCCCCGAGCAATCATCTCACCTCACGAGAGCCGCTGTCGTGGACGACGGCGTCTGCTTCACGGTAAGCAAGGCCAGAGAGTCCTGCTTTGATGTGGGAGATGTAGGAGGTGCATTTGCCTGCTGCTGCAGTCATACAAATGATGGGAAATTTGGTGTGAATTTTCAGAACAGTACAGGATGAATACAGACCTTTAAGACTGTGAGTAAATTGAATGACAAACTTTAATGATATTTCACATTCGGTGAATGTGGAAATTGCGTCTTCGCCGTTTCTCAAATCGAAAACTGAGTAAAACGATACACACATGTGGATTTATAATCATACACAGCTTATGAATAAATATGACAGGACTCGCAGCGCCAGACTCTAGTGAGGTCGCTCCGTTAAGTCAGGCTGTGGACGGCAGGCTGCGTGTTTCCTTGTAGCGGAGACGCGGTGTGTGTTCAGTACTCATAACAAACGCCTATCTGGAAGTGGAGTGACAGAGCTTTACAAATGTCACACTCTTTCAGAAACACTGACAGAGATGGATTAACCCCCCCCCCACCAACATTCAAAATGTCAGCTTTACCAAAGTTTATTGTCAGGCTTCTCTTCCGTGAGTCTCCTTCACCGAGTGGGGAACAAAACATTTTTGGAAGTGATGGGGAAAAAGAAAAGAAACGGTTTGTTATGTTGCAAAGTAAAGTCTTGTCTTCTGATGTACGCCGATGTTGGGGTGGGGAGGGGGGGGGCAAAAATGAAACGAATGCGCTGAAGATGGCATTTGTGGTGACTTCGTTCACAGTCCTGCAACACACAGAAAAGTTTTGCACACCCCCAAGGCCTTCTTCTGACTTCAGAGATGAGGTGTCTGGAGTGTGTTCGCCTCCCTCACCTGGTCCAGCCGCCGTGCCGACGTGCGCGTCAACGCCACTCATTCGCTTGCCTGCAGATTGTGGTGAATTATTTCATTCGGTGCAATAATGGGATCCTCCACTTAATCCCCGCCTTCGCTTTGGTCCTTAATTTCTTTTTTTCTTGCAATTAATTTAGATTTCAAAGGAAGTGAAACCCAGCGCCTTTGAGTCGTAGCGGGGGGGGGGGTTCACACCAACGCCAGTCGCTAGTCTGTTAGCTTCCCCCAGGAGGGTTAATCAGGAGGACCCCAGGGAAAAGTGATTTTAATAGGCTGGCCGTACATTACATTGTGTCATCATGACTACAGCCATGTATGGACCCTGGAACATGGGAGGAAGGGATTGGCAGAGGCCCAGCCATCGTGGTCAAAATCTAAAAAATCAATTTTTGGGTTTGATTGTTTTTCAGTGATTCTACGAATGAGCGGCGATTGTCGAAAACGCATCCAGACTGTGCATCTGCAGTGGGCAAAACAACACTTCTGCAGACAGTGTTTGTAGGGAATTGTTTGTTTCAGTTTACGTGGGGGCTGTACGTCAGCTATGCACCATTGCATGCACGCATGAAAGGGTAAAGTGGGTGCACTTACAATCGGTACATTTGTGGGGTTCGACAGTTGGAGGAGTTGAGGGATCAAGGGGATCGAACCGCCGACCCTACGGTTAGTGGACGACCCGCTCTGTCCACCCGCTCTACCCACTGAGCTACTGCCGTATGACGCTGAGTGATATGAGTGAGGTTATCCTGAAACATGTGATGTGTATGTCACCGTGTGGTCATACATTCCTAACCTTGAGGGATCCTAAGTCACACCAGGGGCCTTGTGGAGGAGGAGGAGAAGGTGGAGGAGGAAGATTGGGGGGTTTCCACCCCATCATTAACTTTCCCGCCTTTTTCTCATCACCGTGGTGATGATGAACGGCCGTGGCGCCGGCGAGCGGAGCACGGCGCCCGGTCCCTGCCGTCGCCGTGACAATGGGATGATGCAAGGACGCCGACAGACTAATGGGGTGACACGGGCAACACGCACACACACACACACACACACACACACACACACAGACACACACACACACACACACACACACACACACACACACACACACACACACACACACACATGCACACAAACACACACACACACACATGCACACACACAGCTCATTCGTCTCTATCTGTGTGTGTGTGTGTGTGTGTGTGTGTCAGGCCCACATGTTGCCTTTCATTTCCCTTTGATAAATAAATAAGCGAATGTATGTGTTCACTCCTCTCTGCCTCCAGCAGCAGCAGCCCTGGAATAACAAAGATCCATGAAGTAGGACACGGTGCAGCTGTAAAGGCCTCACAATGACCAGAGGGACACGGTGCAGCTGTAAAGGCCTCACAATGACCAAGACCAGCATCCCCATTCACTTCCACTTTCTTAGGACAGACAGACAGACAGACAGACAGACATACTTTAATGATCCCTGAGGGAAATTGCATAAGGGAGGGGGGCGGTTACTCTCTGAACCTGGATGAACAAGAGGAGGAGAATACTGCGGCCTGTTTTAATTTGTGTCATTCAAGGTCACGTTTTTTGAAGATGAGGTGAGTATAATTATAATGTTGTGTTGGATAAAATGCGGGCCATTGCGGTAAGAAAAACGCTCTAAACTAACACACGCACGCTTACACACACACACACACACACACACACACACACACACACAGAAAACCCACACTGGTAGGTGTGTGCATGCATGCTCAGGTGCACAACATTGCAGAAGCAGATACTGAAATACAAGCCCCCCCCCCCCCCCCCATGGGAAAAAAATACAATGAACATGAACGCCTCTCACAGCGGAGTCTCACATTTCTTAGGATCAGAAACTCTGCCGCACAGCAGTGACGGCCTGCCAGTCTCCCAACAGTATGAGTCAGGACTCCAATCAGATTACAATGTGTTGTCACTCACACACACACACACACACACACACACCCCACTGTCAGCTGGTTGCCAGGAGGCAGATACACACACTGGTGTCTATCTCCATGACCACTAACCCAGCCGGGCCCTGGCCCTGGACGCGGGTGCTTCTGTCGGCAGTTCTCCCGTCTGGCGGCGCCTGTGAGGGCGACGGAGGTGCGGAGGACCCCCAGGACTAAGAGTGTCAGGGTGGCTCCCGGGGCCCCACCTGTTAACCCCGGGGGGGTTTGAGCCCCCTGTCCACGCCCCCCTCTTGGTCCGTAGCCCGGCTGGGCGTGACCCCCTCGACCCCTGGGCTTCTCACCTGACCTCGCCTCGGACCAGAGGCCCCCCCCCGCCCCCCGCTCGGACCGGTGACTGAGGGAGGGGAGACGAAGAGGGCGGTGGAGGAAGAGCACGCGGCCGAGCTCTGGCCGAACGCGGTGTGACGGGGCGGCCCGCCACCGAGGCTAAACCATGGCGTTCATGTTTCAACGGCGAGGAGAGACGCATGGGAGGTATGGCGCTCTGAGTCAGATGCTGTATGTCTGTCTGTGTGTGTGTGTGTGTGTGTGTGTGTCTGACTGCGTGCGCGTCTTATTTTCTGCTGAGTCCAGATTTGACCGGCGCTCTGCAGGAGCGATGGGGCCTCCGTT
This sequence comes from Urophycis tenuis, assembly GCA_036785325.1. Taxonomy (NCBI): domain Eukaryota; kingdom Metazoa; phylum Chordata; class Actinopteri; order Gadiformes; family Phycidae; genus Urophycis; species Urophycis tenuis. The sequence continues at coordinate 3,597,874 of JAXIVH010000022.1, read as the reverse complement.
CCTCGCCGAGTTTCAGTCTGTCAGCGTCCTCTGATCTCGCGCCGGAGGGTTTTATTAACCAAGGCGCCCGGGATTACAATCAGCGTGGGTGGGCGACAGCAGGGGGCATGAACCCCCCCCCCCCACACACACACACCCACACACACACATCGTTACCTGTGTGCCTGTGTGTGTGTGTGTATAACCTCTACACCCCCCCAACACACACATGCACCACAACATACGACCGGAACATAAGCAGCTAAATATGATGGATGGATGCTGCGGTTGACTTTTACGCCGGAGTGCTGCTGGGCGTCCTGCTAAGGGTCACAGCTGTGTTGTTCTCTCTCTCTCTCTCTCTCCATCCGACTGATCGATGCCTTGCTCCCCTGCACGGGTCGCGTGCTCACCCCCCTAAACCCCTGCCAGTGACAACGGGCCGAGCTGTTGGGGTACCAGGAGGAGATGGGCAGGGCAGGACTGTGTATGTGTAGATGATTAATTCACTGCGACATAAAGCCGAGATTCACTTGAGGACGATCTGAATTGTATGCTGACTGCAAGTTATTGTGCGTGTGTGTGTGTATATTTTGTAATGTATGTATATTTATATTGTGTATTTACATGTGGCGTGTTTGTACCCATTCTAAGCCTCACAGTTAAACATCGTTGTGGCGATGGCACCGGTGTTTCCGCATGCGTGTCTGCCTTCGTCCTTCCACGTCCGCCGATGTCTTCATCAGACACACGCGCACACTGCACACACACACACATCTTGGCTCTCGCCTCTCGATGAGAGGGCTTCTCCTCTCGCTGTTGAGAAGACGGCAGCACGCACCGCTCACCAAAACACTTCTCCGGAGCGCGGCCCCAGGTTGAACTCTTCACTGGCGTAATCAAGCTGAGTAGCTACAGCTGGCCCTGCTGGCTGCTGATGAGAGCGGCGAGGCCTCAGACCCCCCCCCCCCCCACCGGGCTGCAGCGAGCCCTCCGCTGCGCCTAACCAGCGTTCCATCAACTCCCTGATCGATGGACGGCGGTCCACGGCCACGGGTGCAGACGCACGCGCGCGTTTGACGGCCGGGGGTCCAAACAAACACGAAATCACGCGGCGTCAATTCTTTCAATGAGCCGAACGGCGGTCTGAAGGGAGTGGTCAGAGCGGGTCGTCCACTAACCGTGGGGTCGGCGGTTTGATCCCAGTGATCCTCCTCCTCCTCCAACTGTCCACATGCTGAACCCCACAAATGTACTGATTGTAAGTCGCTTTGGACAAAAGCGTCTGCTAAATGCCCCCTTAATTAATTAAAGGGAGTGGAGCTAGCTGCCTTCCTGATCTCCCCCTCCTGCAGCTAGGAGTGTGCGGTGGAGCTAGCCCTGGTGCTTACACCCCCAGCCAGAAGGAGGCATCGGCAGGGGAGCTAGCCAGGGTGCTAATCTCCCAGCCAGCCGAGGGTCTGATCCGCCCCCATGAAGTTGGATAAAGTTTGGGTGGTAGAGCTAGCCAGGGTTCTGATCTCACTGCTCAAATCAGGCCCAATCGGGGCTAATGGAGCTAGCCAGGGTGCTGATCTACCCACTGGAGTTGGATGGAGTTTAGGCAGTGGAGCTAGCCAGCGTGCTAATCTCACAGCTTGAACCAGGCAGGGTGTCGCTAATGGAGCTAGCCAGGGTGCTGATCTCACAGCTTGAGTCAGGGAGAGTGTAGCTAATGGTGCTCGCTAATGGTGCTAGCCGAGGTGCTGAACTGAACAGTGAAGTCAGCCAACAGTTTGCAGGAGCTCGGTGGAGCTCTGGGCAGACCACAGGGAGGTCTATGGTCAGTTTGGAGGGTTAGCCTCCCTGCAGACCTCTGAGGCTATCCTTGTGTCTCAAAAGCATTTTGTATTTTTGTATTTTTGTAAACGGACTGTGTGATACGGTCTCGTTTCACACGTATCTACCACCACTAAACAAGTCTGTTTGTTCGTACTTCTTCCTTTGGAAAGTGTTTATTTTTTTCCTCTCTCACAAAGCCGCTTGTTCCTCTCCCTTATCAAATTAAAAGCCCTCCTCTCCCCTCCTGTATGTTGTGTTTCTCTCTCCCCTGCTGGGCGACATTTCATGCCATGAGATTTAACAGCAGTAAGCTGTTGACTGTTTTCCCTCCCCTCCTCATGCATCACAGACTTAATAATGCCGAATGGGAAGCCAGAATTAGAATAATGACCGGGGTGCACGCCGCGCTAACGAGCCGCGCCCCGGCTAGGACGGCTTGGCTGTGCTTTCTCGTCTCTTTAGCGAAGCTATAAATCATTCATATATTCTTTTTTTTGGGGGGGGGGGGAGGCGGCCGGGTGTGTGTGTGTGTGTGTGTGTGTGTGTGTGTGTGTGTGTGTGTGTGTGTGTGTGTGTGTGTGTGTGTGTGTGTGTGTGTGTGTGTGTGCGCAGCGCGGTGGGAGGGAGGTGGGTGTCTGACATTTTGCTAATTGTTACAAGCAGCCAATGGTCTGCCCAAGCACACCTCGTTGAGCCTCTAATTGGAACATGTAACTTCCCCACCGGGGGGGAGGGAGGGAGGGAGGGAGAGAGGGAGGAAAAGGGAGGGGGGGGATGGATGGCCCGAGCGTAAACACCGAGTCAGACGCGTGTGAAACATCGAGTTTTAAAAACAAGGGATAAGGATCATTCCCCCCCCCCCAGACACACACACACACACACACACACACACACACACACACACACACACACACACACACACACACACACACACACACACTTCCACCTCCTCCATCTCCTCCTCCTCCTCCTCCTCTCTGAGACGCTGGAGTTGAACATGGACGGGCCGTCTGAGTGCGGTTTGGACCAGCGGAACGCCCCCCAACGCGCCGATCAGCTCCAGGAACGTGTGAACAGCTACGCTGCCACACCCCGCAGTCTGCTGACCAATACCAGACAAAATGGTGAATGGACCTTTTTTTTTTTAATGCTTCTCGCACACAAAGTGTGCAAAGTGTTCCAGGGACACTGACTGTTGTGGGTGTTTGAATATGTGTCAGGTCATGGAAACTAGGGACACAACTCTTCCCTGGGGCATTTTGAGTTATTCATAGATTCTGAAAGTGTAGTTTCTAAGCTTTGATAATATTTGGAGAAGTTGTGGCCCTTTGAAAGTACGCACATCACAAAAGCTAAAAACCGAGAAAAAAGCCTCCTAAAGATTTGCAGTTGTCACATCTCTCTATGGGCGCACCCGATTTCAATCACAAAATGTATACTTTTAAAGAAACCAATACTGTTATCTGAAACATGGAGAGGCTTCTCTGTGATCTCAAAATCACTGTTGATTTGTGCGAATGTTGTTTTGGATTCTTGTGTCCTTGGATTCCATGACCCGACACATATGTGAGGTTCCTCAGACACACCGATCAGGGCAGGTTCATGTCTCATGGTAGATGTGCGTTGGGTCACGTTTGTTTGGGTGGCGGAGCTTTTAAATATGAATACATATCTGTGACAATATCGATAAATATAGCAAGACGCGGATCGGGAGAAGTGTGTTTACGAACAACTACGATCAAAGTGAATCCGCTGTTAAAAGTGGGTCAACTCAATGTGTTTTCCCTTCTAAATTAAACTATGGTCTCTTCCCATGAAACACAAGCATGTCAGGTGTGTATGTGCATGTCAGCACTATATGGTGGACTGTGACGGTGGCTGGCTGTAAAGTTGGCCGGCCCACATTAGTGGGTTGGGATCCTGCATTATTCATGTGATGCAGATGGGGGGGGGGGAAGTTTTCCCCCATTATGATGTCTGCTCTACTCTCCAGCCCACTGCAGGGAGACGCGTTCAACAGTTTCAAAGTATAGTTAACTTACAGCTTTCGAATGGCATTCAGAGTGCCCCTAATGTCCTGAATATGACTCATTTTCAAATGAAAAAGTAGTACCGCAGGGCAAAATGTGATTTGATGCTCCAGTATTTTTTCTCTCTCTCTCTCTCCATATATATATCTTAATATTTTCATGGGCGTTTCTGTGTGTGTGCCCCAATGGACATGACAGCCAAGACAATGCAGAGTGGGATGAAAGCGAGAGGCAGAGACATGTTGAGAAAGGAAAGGGAGGGGCAGCATCCCCTCTGGTAGTGTCACATTATTACTGAGATAAGGAGTCTGTTAGTGTAAAGGGAGCTCTATTTATATTGCTATGTAAACCAACCCAATAAAACAACTTTATATTGTTTGGCGCACTTTGTAGAAGAAGTCCATTTTCATTTCGTGGCGTCTTCGAATTTGCAATTCCCGCCCCCCCAGCCCCCCACCCCTCCCCTTTTTGTATTGTTTTTATTTACAGTTCTGCCTCTGCAGCCTTCTGTTTACTCCCCCCCTGCCCCCTCCCCCGCCTCCCGCCCGTCCAAAACAGAAAGAAACACAAACAAAAATATCGATAAGAAGTCTACAATCTAATCCAATATTAGGGCTCTTGGTTCCCCGGCTCCCAGTGGAAATGAAGCCATATCTCTCTCCCCCCCCTCTCTCTCCCCCCCTCTCTCTCCCCCTCTCTCTCTCTACCACCCCCTCTCTCTCCCCCTCTCTCTCCCCCTCTCTCTCTCCCCCTCTCTCTCTCTCCCCCTCTCTCCCCCCCTCTCTCCCTCTCTCTCTCTCCCCCTCTCTCCCCCCCTCTCTCTCCCCCTCTCTCCCCCCCTCTCTCCCCCTCTCTCCCCCCCTCTCTCTCCTTCTCTCAGCTCATCACCCTCCTCATCCTCTACCCTCACTCCCCCCCCCCCCCAGACCCCTGCTCCTCCTATGAGCCCGAAATGGAGTCCTAGTTGGTATTCCTCTGAGGGAGATATCAGTCCTCGTTACAGCAGATAGGGCCCCTCCACGCCAGGGCTTTATGAGTTTCCTGTCCAAAGCGAGGCCGGCCATTACTCAACGGTGTCAGCGCGCTGATCTCTGCCTCGCCACGCCGCCGTCGCCGTGCGAAACCAAGGCGCCAGATGAAAGAAAATCACACACACGCACACACAGGCACACACATGGACACACACACACACACAGACACGCAGGCACACACACGCAGGCACACACACGCACACACACACAGCCTCCTGTTGATCATCCTTTGTTGTCTTTGGCCGCCGCTAAGTGAAAAGTTATTTAGCCACCGCGGTTAGCCAGCTGCTACATTGGCAGCGCCGTGTTATTTACTCCCGGATGGGATGCGCTCTCTCTCTCCTATGGTCTCACTTTGGAAAAACTTTTAAAGGTCAATCCCTCCCCCCCCCCCCCCCCCCCCTGCCCCCACCCTTCCTTCTCCCTCCCCCCCTCCCCCATCTCCTCTTGGTTTCTGTGTAAATATAGGATCGCAGCCCAGCAGGAGAAATCAATGGGAAGCGTTCTGGCGGCCAGTCGATGTAGGGCAGGGCAATGGGCTGGCTGGCCACCGGCAGTCAAACTCTGTGTCATTTTTCTTCCTTTCCTTGTGTATTATTTACTAGTATCCATTCTTCTTGGTGGGGAGGCGGGGTGGGGGTCACTTTAGATAGTTCATATCCCAGCAAGTTTTGGTTAGAAATAAAAAACGAACAAAAGTCGCAAAGAAACGGTCGACTTTGTTAGACCCCTGAACCCCTGACCCCTGCACCTGAACCCCTGAACCCCCTGACCCCTGAACCCCCTGATCCCCTGACCCCCTGACCCCTGAACCCCCTGACCCCTGTACCCCCTGATCCCCTGACCCCCTGACCCCTGAACCCCTGCCCCCGGGCCCCTGGGCCGCCGCGATAAGAGAGTTGGGGGGGGGATGCATTAATTAACTGTAATCCTCTTGACTAATTAGGCGGGGGAGATAAGACAATCACCTCTCAGATCTGTGGAGAGGCGAGCGTCCCACCGACCGCTCTGTCGGCGTCCCACCGACCGCTCTGTCGGCGTGCACCGACCGCTCTGTCGGCGTCCCACCGACCGCTCTGTCGGCGTCCCACCGACCGCTCTGTCGGCGTCCCACCGACCGCTCTGTCGGCGTGCACCGACCGCTCTGTCGGCGTGCACCGACCGCTCTGTCAGTGGTCCCACCGACCGCTCTGTCAGCGTCCCAGAGACCGCTCTGTCAGCGTCCGAGGCACCAGGAGAGTCCATGTCTTCAGTCATCGAGCGCCCAGTGCACACATTTAGCGTCACGATACGGCAGATAAAACCACGGCCATTTTCGGCGAAATGCATCGAATGCAAAAAAAAAAAAAGTGATCCGACTGCGGGCGATCAAATGAAATGCATTGCACAAGAGGACAGCGTAGTGCGTCTTAAACAACCCTAAAAAAATGTACGCAATTTTATTATCAATTCTTCATATGCTTCTTAGTTGCGCGTCCCTTGCATCCAGTGTTCTCCACAGAGTTGTCTTGTTTTAAATCATTTTTGATATTTTATTAATTTTGGCAACTGTTTTTTGTAACTAACTTATTTTCCGCTGCGTCTGTTATGTCTGTAGAACTGTGAGAGGTTTCTGTCGCTGTGTGCGCCACAAAGCAAACCAGCCACAGCTGACGGCTGCTGTCATTTGCAATAAAGTAAGCAACAAAAAATACCCAAAAAGTGCCACTCGCCCCAGAGAGTGAAAGAGAAAGCGACGGTGTTGGCACTCAGCTGCTGTTCTCCACGACCGCTCAAAAGGATTCACAATCAAGGCCTTTTCCTCCCCAGAAAAAAAATTAAATATGTTCGCTTTTCCTGAACAGTTACGTAATTCCCCGTCGCCAGCTCAAGAAAAGCCTTTATGTTGTAGCTTCCGCATTACGGGCTGACCTGCGGGAATAGAACTGGCAACCCCTTTTTTTTTTTCTTTTTTTTTTTTAACTGTTATTGTTTTGTTATTTAAATGTTATAAACTCCTGGCGGTGCAGCAAACCAGGAAGGCGGCGCAGCAGGCGGCGTTCCAGAGGACCGGCCCCCCGCTGTGAGACCCCGGGGGTCTCAGTGCTTCAGGGACGGGGAGGGG
>JAXIVH010000022.1:3578409-3585909 GCA_036785325.1 Urophycis tenuis | reverse complement strand
ACACACACACACACTGCCAGGCCACCATATGGGTTGAGTGGATAATGGGTGTGTGTGGGTAAGGTCAAATTTGATATAGGGCGCTACTTAACTGCCTATTGATGGCCTACTGATGACCTGGTCCCTCCGTACAGCCCTGGGGGGGGGGGGGGGGGGGGAGGGGTTAAAACGCCTTTAGTGTGAAACATGAGGCCATTAAAGGATGCAGGGGCAGCCTCAGCACACAACAGCCTTGCTGGCTTTATGCGCGCAGGAGGGGGGGTGGTGGTTAGGGTGGTGGTTAGGGTGGTGGTGGTGGCGGGTGGTGGTGGGGCGGTGGGGGGGGGGGGGGATGTTAACAGAGCGATTACCCAACGACGCATTTATCCCTCGCAGCCCTTTGGTCAAGAGGAAAATGCTTTTAATGCAGAAAGGCATGCCTGCTGCCCCCCCCACTCTGCTGCCGTTAGCGTAAGCAATACCCCAGCAGGGGTAATCACGCTTTAAAGCTGGGGTACGCCATTTATTTCAGATTCGTAGTTGTTGTGAAATTTCTCTTTCAATCCCCGGCAGCAATCATGAAATTGAATGCCCCGATAAACAAAAGACAGAATTGCGGTGTCTGTGGCAGTCGCCGGCCGTGATGAGCCGTCCAATCGGTTCATTCGGCCTGAAAAAAATGATTGGATTGCTTACCTGTCCATCTACCCACCTGACACCTGATACCTGAGTGCACTCAGTGCTCACAGGACCGGAGCCTTCCACGAGGCTGGGCAGACCTATTGTTAAAGCTAGGCAGACCTATTGCTAAAGCTAGGCAGACCTGTTGCTAAAGCTAGGCAGACCTATTGCTAAAGCTAGGCAGACCTGTTGCTAAAGCTAGGCAGACCTATTGTTAAAGCTAGGCAGACCTATTGCTAAAGCTAGGCAGACCTGTTGCTAAAGCTAGGCAGACCTATTGCTAAAGCAAGGCAGACCTATTGCTAAAGCTAGGCAGACCTGTTGCTAAAGCTAGGCAGACCTATTGCTAAAGTTAGGCAGACCTGTTGCTAAAGCTAGGCAGACCTATTGCTAAAGTTAGGCAGACCTATTGCTAAAGCAAGGCAGACCTTTTGCTAAAGCTAGGCAGGCCTATTGCTAAAGTTAGGCAGACCTATTGCTAAAGCTAGCCGGCTAGTCTGGTGCGACAGTGGCTCAGTGGGTAGAGCGGGTGGACATAGCGGGTTGTCCACCAACCATAGGATCGGCGGTTCCATCCCCTCATTACCTCTCATCCAAACTGTCCGCATGTCGAAGTGTCCTTGAGCAAAACACTGGACCTCAACTTGCTCCCCGGGCTGCTGAACCTAGCAGCCCACTGCTCCTATGTACCATAGGATGGGTCAAATGCAGAGAACAACGTTTTTTTCCCATATCTAAAAAATACTGGGAATGACTAAAATTTAATCTAAACTAATCTAGTCATGTGTTGGGGTGCCTGTGGAGGCCTGAATGGGAAGGTTGGGTTATTTTTTCAGTTGGACACATTCAAAATGTAGCTCACTCTGGAGTCTGCAAATTGCCTGGTTGCCCTTCAAAGTGGGCTAGCTTTGAGATGCACACACAGAACACACGAGGTGAAATATCCAACGTATGTGCGGTTGTGATGTTGCATGATGTTGTGATGTGGTTTTCATGCGCCTGGCTGCAGTGAATCAGAAGTCTGTGTTGTATTTCAAATTGTTTTGATGTTTTTAATATTTATTCTCTTATGACGCGAGATGAGACACTAAATATTGAAGGAAGCTGAAGCGTGTCTTTTTATGAGTAGGCCTATGTCTTTGGCACGCTGTATAACATGTATAACATATTACTCATGAAGGACAATGGTGGTCGGGTTGATTATTGTAAAATAGTCTCTGACTACATGTTTGCTTGTTAAATGAACAGAAATGGAGCGTGTGCGTGTGTGTGTGTGTGTGTGTGTGTGTGTGTGTGTGTGTGTGTGTGTGTGTGCGTGTGCGTGCGTGCATCCGTGCGTGTGTGTGTGTGTGTGTGTGTGTGTGTGTTTGGTTGTGTGCTTGTGTGTGTGTGTGTGTGTGTGTGTGCGCGTGTGCGTGCCTGCGTGCGTGCGTGCGTGCGTGCGTGTGTGTGTGTGTGGGTTTGTGTGTGTGTGTGTGTGTAAACAAGCGTTTTGCAATACATATTTCTTTCTTTGGTCCATTTCCCATTTGCAGTGACTTGGTATCATACTATTGTTTGTCTTTCTTGTAACAGTAGACTCTGAAGACCCCATCAGGCATCATTTTGCTGATCCCAGTTACCAACAATTGTTGAGTTATTAGTTATTCGCATCAATAATAATAAGTTTTTTTTATGACGTTTCTTCATCAGCATAATCAGCTGGAATGAAAATATTCATCATTCATCCTCGCTGTGAGCACAGAATCTTTTGTTTGTCAAGCAAACATCTGGTCTGTGTTGGAGTTTGACCGCTGTCGTTAAAGTTTGATTTGTAGCGCCTCGATTCCTAACGGTGAAAAGGCAGAGGAGTCCCTGTCACTGAGAGAGGAACGCACACCCTTGGGACTTTATTGACCAATCAGGATCAAGTATTTAACAGCGCTGCGGTATAAACTGCGTTATGACACGGCCTTGCGGCGCGCTCGACTTTGATTGGTCAATTACAGCGTTCCCGTGTTGCATAAATTGTTTGCTGACTTAACAATTCATGTCAGCAAATCTGTGAAATCAGTAAAATCAGGGGTTTTTTTTGTTGGTATATTTAGTCTGAAATGATTGATTTCTTGGGTAAGAGGCAGTTCACTAGGCAGGCTAATGAACAGTGTTTATCCCAAACTACCCCCCCCAACAGGGTGAGGCAGGGCCACGGGGGGAGACGGGGGAGGGGGGGTTCTTGACTCACCCGTTCATAATGAACCATTGTTGCAGTGGAAGGAACAGATTTCCACGTGGTTCCTCTTCTGCGGGTGAGAGGTGGTTTGTAATGGCGGTGGGCTAGAGCAGGGGGTGGGAACGGCACCTGGATCTCAGACTGTGTGAAGCGTTTTCATATTCCCCATGATGGGCAAACCTGGCCATCAGGTCCCCTCCCAAACCTGCAAAGATCCACTGAAGTGGATCCAACCTGTGATAACACACACATGCACGCACGCAGACGCACACACACACACACAACAACACACACACACACACACACACACACACACACACACACACACACACACACACACACACACACCAACTGCCCTTCTGCTCAATCTGCCGAGACCTCATTTAAAAGTCTGATACCAAGGTGGCACCGTGCCACACGAAAATTCCTTTGTGTGTGTGTGTGTGTGTGTGTTTGTGTGTGTGTGTGTGTGTGTGTGTGTGTGTGTGTGTGTGTGTGTGTGTATGTGTTTGTGTGTGTGTATGTGTTTGTGTGTGTGTGTTTGTGTGTGTGTGTGTGTCGGGAAGGGAGGGGGCTGCTCTCTCTCGCTCTGAGTCATACATAAACATCCAGATGTTTTGTGAAGAGGCGTCATGGATGTGAACCCAGCTATGCCAGCCATGCAGAGAGAGAGAGAGAGAGAGAGAGAACATGGGGGACACACTTTCTCTTTCTTTGACTCTCTCTCTCTCTCCGATGAAAGGTGGGGTTCGGGCAAGAGTTGGGACATGTCCTTCAAAATGACAAAAATGAATACATGTGCATGTGCGTTTTATTTCTTGTTTTATTTATTTTATTTCTTGCTTGTCGTGTTTATTTGTCCGCAGCAGAAATGTAGATCACGCGTGGAGAGTCTTGTGTCTCACGTCTCGCGTCTCGCGTCTCGTGTCTCACGTCTCACATCCCATGTCTCACTTATTGTGTCTCACGTCTCACATCTTGTCTCACATCTCGAGTCTCATCTCTCACGTCTCGTGTCTCACATTTTGCGTCTCACATCTTGTTTCTCACATTTTGTGTCTCATGTCTCACATCCTGTATCTCACATCTCACACCTCACGTCTCACGTCTCGCCACACGCCACGCCCGAGGAGACGAGGACTCCCGCGTGGCGTGCTGTGACTCCGGTACGGGTGACAGGAGGAGGAACGTCCGATCACAGAGTCACACGTGTAGCGCACACGCCATGAGACGTCGTCGCCATAGAGACTAGCCCCGCCCCTCGCCGCCACGGCAGGGGGAGCCTGGCGTGAACAGAGAACGCTGCCGCCGCCATCGCCACCGCCGCCAGGCGTCTGGCATGCAAATGGATTCCTTGTCATTGGGTTCGCCCTTGTGGACTTCAGGGTGCACCTGAAAGATGGCCCCCCTGGAAGTGGAAGTGAACGCCACTACGCTGGGGGTCTGAGAGCATGCAGGCGGGGGGCGAGGGAGGGAGGGAGGTAGGGGGGGAGAGAGAGAGAGAGAGAGAGGTCATTACAGTGGAGGACTTTCTCCAAATGAACAGATTAATATCCATACTTATCTCTGACTCTCACCGCCCACCGCGGGCTCCTCTGGTCTAGAGGGGGAGCGAGGAGGCGTGAACGAGTCTCTCCAGGCCCGCCACATGAGGACTCCCCGCGGCTTGGGGGGGGACGCGTGGGTGTGAATGACTCCTCCCGCTGGAGTGCTACTGCTGCCGCCGGGGGGGTAGAGGTCAGAGTTCAGAGGTCAAGTCCTGTTTGTTTTTGGAGCAGAGCGAGGAGAGCTAACAACTGAATGAGCAGAGAGAGTCCCGAGAGAGAGGGAGCTGGGAACGAAGGAGTGGAGGAACATGTTCAAACGGACCGGCTGATGTCGCAGGTTTTCCGACGTTTGAGTCACGCTAATGTCGAGCTAACTTCATGCTAACATCACACTAGCATCATGCGGATGTCATGCTAACGTCACACGTATGTCATGCTGATGTCACTCTAACTTCCTGCTAACATCATGCTAATGTTATTCTAACTTCGCTAACATCATGTTAACGTCCCTCTAACTTCCTGCTAACATCATGCAAACGTCACACTAACTTCCCGCTAACATCATGCTAATATTATTCTAATTTCCTGCTAACATCATGCTAACGTCACTCTAACGCCCCGCTAATGCCTCACTAATGTCCATGACAAATAAAAAATATATATACATTTTTTTTATTTGATTCAACCGGAAAGATTCAACCGGAAAAATTAAAAAAACTGGCAATCTAGTCGAACTGTCGTATTGATGTCTAAAAACGTAAGCTAAGCTAACGACACAACGGTGATATCAAGCTACAGGACCACAAGCACAATCTGCGGTCAAATACAGCTTACTGCCTTTGTCCATTGAGCCACAAACAACAATTGTAATTGATCAGAGATGCCGCTGAATTGCCTTTCTTGTTGTTATTGATTAACGGAGGATTGCGTTGTTTCATTGTTTGCCGGCTGAATTCAGGATACACAGCGTTCTGCAATCTGATACCGTGATTAGTAAACAGCAGCACGGCTCTGTTGTCTGACGAAAGTAAGAAGCCTCTATAGAGAACAAAAATTACAGCTCACTCACACGCTCTCTCTCTCTCTCTCGCTCTCCCTCTCGTCCTCTGAAACCAATGTTACAACTCACTCCATCCGCACCACTCTCTTGATCTCTCACCCCCTCCTCCCCCTCTCTGTTCTCCCTACTCTCCCTCTCTCTCTTTCACTCTCTGCCTCTCTCTGTACGTCTGTGTCTCTCTTTCTTTCACTGTCTCCCACTCTCTTTGCTCTCTTTCACTCTCCCCCCCCCCCCCCCCCCCCTCTCTCTCCCTCATGTGTGATGGCGTTGTTGTTATTATGTCCAGTTAATATTTTTCCATTTAATTGAAATCCGCTGTGTTTCACAGCAGCAGCAGTATCCGCTGACACGAGTCCATTAGAAGTGTCGAGAGAGACTCCAAACGCTGGTTGGTATGCTGGGGCCGCTTTGAGCCGGCTGCCATTTTGTCCTCATCCTCTCCGCGCCTTTTTCCACGGACTCGCTAAAGTCAACGGCCTCTGATATATGCCGACTTTGCCTATGGTGATGAAGTAAAATCCTATTTGTTGTTTATCGTAGTCATGAATATCAATAGGGTTATTCACTGGTTTCTTGAGAAGTCTATTTACATGCATTGTAAGACGTGGATATTCAATAAGCAACAACAGGGCTGGTGGGTGACTGTGTGTGTATTTGTGTACTTACAAATTACGTTGTTGTTTCTGAGACACTCGTGAGACGACACTTAGATTAAAGTGGCTTATTAAATGCAAAAACAAAGTTCTGTCAAATGAAGTGCTGGTGTCTGTTGGCACTGAAAAAATGGCCATTGATATTCACAGAGTACTCCTTCATAAAGTGTGTGTGTCTGTGTGTGTGTGTGGCCGTGTGTGTGCATGCGCGTGCGTGTGTGTGCGCATGTGCATGTGTGTGTGCGCGTGTGTGTGTGTGTGCGCGTGTGTGTGTGTGTGCGCATGTGGGTGTGCATGTGTGTGTGTCACACTCTCTCTCTCTCTCTGTATCTTCTCATATCTACTCACTCACGCAAATATTTGCAAGTACATATACACATGTACTGTACTGTTTAGTACTTTACTGTACTGTAGGCCTACTGTACAGTGCTGTACTGTACTGTACGTTTCTGTACTGTACTGTACAGTGCTGCACTGTACAGTGCTGTACTGTACTGTACTTTTCTGTGCTGTACTGTACTGTATTGTATTGTACTGTACTGTACTGTACTGTATTGTACTGAACTGTATTGTACTGTACTGTACTGTACCGTACTGTACTGTACTGTATTGTACTGAACTGTACTGTACTGTACTGTTCTGTGTGTGTGCCCGTGAGTCTCACCCCGTTATCAGGGAGACTCCCTGATAGACTTCCTGTAGTGCTCACGGTTCGCCACTGATTTACACATGTACTGTACAGTGCTGTATTGAACGGTACTGTTCTGTGCTGTACTGTACTGTACTGTATTGTACTGTACTGTACAGTGTTGTGCTGAACTGTAAAGTGCTGTACTGTACTGTACTGTATTGTACTTTACAGTGTTGTACTGTACTGTACTTTTCTGTGCTGTACTGTACTATACTGAACTGTACAGTGCTGTACTGTACTGTACTGAACTGTACTGTACAGTGTTGTGCTGAACTGTACAGTGCTGTACTGTACAGTGCTGTACTGTACTGTACTTTTCTGTGCTGTACTGTACTGTACTGTATTGTACTGTACTGTACCGTACTGTACTGTACTGTATTGTACTAAACTGTACTGTACTGTACTGTACGTACTGTACTGTACTTTTCTGTACTGTACCGTACTGTACTGTACTGTACTGTACTGTTCTGTGTGTGTGCCCGTGAGTCTCACCCCGTTATCAGGGAGACTCCCGTATTCTACTGCTGCTGCAGAACACCCGATCCCTGACCGTGTATTCAGGACGGGGTGGGCCTGGGTGGTTCAGTCCGACCCAGAGACCCTGTCCTGTTTGCCTGCACGGCTGTGCTGTGAATAACGGGTCCGGGCCTGAAGAAAACTCGGCGCGGTTCTTGTCT
>JAXIVH010000022.1:3568409-3575909 GCA_036785325.1 Urophycis tenuis | reverse complement strand
TCTCTCTCTCTCTCTCTCTCTCTCTCTCTCTCTGATTACCTGTGTCAGCGTCGAAGGGGCCTAGCGAGTGTAGCGGACCCACAGAGGGTGTAATGAACAGCGCCGTGGTCAAATATGCTTCAGCCTAAACCTGGGGAGGCGCTGGTCTTTATGTCCTCCTCGTTCACGGCTGGCCGGGTCTGGCTGCTCCCCGCCTTCACACCGCCGCTAGCGCGGTCACGCTGTGTGTTGCCGGGCCTTTAGCAGACGCTTCGTCCAACGTGATGGCGTCGTCCACCGCGATGGCGTTGTCCACGGCGATGACGTCATCCACTGCGACTCACTGCAATTTCAGACCCGTGGCGTCGGGGGGTGAGCCATCTCGCGCCCGCACCCTGTTGCCAGCGAGCAAGGCCGCGGACGCACAGGGGGAATCGAACCCAGAACCTTTCTCACCGGGGGGAACGAAACAGCCTAAACAGACCACCCTAATCCACCACCCATCCTTAAGATAAGTTTAAACTTTATTGATCCCCCCTGTGGGGGAAATTCTCGTATTGCGTGATGATAAATATTGTTGGACGAACTACCGACTCGCCGCACAGCAGCTGTTTCTGACACTGATGATGAAGATTGTGGAGCCTGATTACTGGAGGATTGCATGATGTGTGAGTGGCACAAAACTCATCAAGCCCAAACCTGCGTGTTTCTTTCGTGTCTTTCGTGATGTTGTTGTTGGACCGTTGGTTGTTGGATGTGGTTGTTGGATGTGATTGTTGGACCATTGGTTGTTGGATGTGGTTGTTGGATGTGATTGTTGGATGTGGTTGTTGGATGTGGTTTTTGGACCGTTGGTTGTTGGATGTGGTGTTGGATCGTTGGTTGTTGACCATTTGTTGTTGGATGTGATTGTTGGACCGTTGTTGTTGGACCGTTTGTTGTTGGATGTGATTGTTGGACCGTTGGTTGTTGGACCGTTGGTTGTTGGACCGTTGTTGTTTTCTGTCCACACACCGACGTGATGTGTGGGTTCTGGTGGACTCTGGACTCTGGACTCTCCACCGCCGCCACTTCCCTGCTGGCGGTTCATTAAGGGGGACCCCCGGGTAAACAGGCCACTCCGCGCGGCTGATTAACTCCCCCAAAACGTGAACTCCAAGAGTCCAAGGGTATCCCATGGTGGGGAATGATAATGAGTGTTGCTGGAGAGCACAAATCCCAGTTTATTATACATGTTGCCCATCACTCCCAGTGTTCACTTGAGAACGTGTTCCTGCCCGGAGGTCAACAACACACCGGGCGCGGCTCATTTGCAGGAGCAGGATCGAGTCCACGCATAAAAAAAAAAAAACTACCGGCCGACGTGATGCTGGACTGATAATTAAAGGAGACAAAAAAAATGTGGCCGACGCTTTTCGAGTTTGCCGAACCCTGGTTAGGTATATCAAAGCAGGTTCGTCTTGTCCTGAAAGATTCAGGCATACTTTACATCCTTTTTAACACAGAAAGTGTTTCATTGTATTAATTATTTAAAGGGGCGATGTATAAGTTATACTCCCGGTAAATAACCTGAATGTTGAGAGAGAGAGAGAGAGAGAGAGAGAGAGAGAGAGAGATTGAAATATTAATGTCAATATTATGCCCTCCACCGTGAGTGTGCCCCATAATGAGTTACATGATGGATAGCATGGCGCTGGAGCAGCAAGCCCTGCCCTTCTCCTCCTCACCTGACATTACTTGAGTACGCAGGAGGAACGTTAGCCTCGTTGGCTAACAGAGCGCCCGCTCCACTGGCCCACGAGGGGAGGGTGGGAATAAGAAATGCAAGGAATGCTAAACTTTGTGCATTCACCTTGTAAACACATTGTCCTCTTTTAAATGTCACTGATCACTCGGAACGACAGGCATTGTGAGGTACTGGTCTTTTGACTCCATTTTGGGGAGAGAGATGGAGGGAGAGAGAGATGGAGGGAGAGAGAGTAGCAAGAGAGTGAGAGAGATTCACAAAACAAGTTTGACTCAGAATTTCAATGAGGCTCGGGGCGTCGTCGCCGCGCTTTTACTCTGAAAATCAAATAAATAAGTGGACTCCCCGGAGGACGGCCACGGCCCACCGCGCTGCTACGCCGTGGTCATGGCTTTGATTTTGATTGGCAGACGGGTTATTATTAATCTGAACGCGGGTATTAGCCCGGCGCTGCCTCCGGCTGTAGTTTAGGTGATAAAGTGAAGGTGCATAACCGCGCAGCGTGAATCAGGTGAGGCGCGGCAGATAAGCAGATAGACGCTAACGGTTAGCCGCCGTTAGCTCCCACAGGTTGGCCCGTAAATGCTGCACATAAAAAAAAAAGTATGTAAAAAAGAAAAACCCTTCGGGGCGTTCGAGGCACTTCTTCGTCACTCGTAATGCGATGAAGATGGGGAGACGACCGCGGAACGCGCAGTAATCTTGAGTAATGTATGTTAATATCAAGGGGGGGGGTCGTCCGGCGCTGGCTTAGCGCCCCGTGCTACTGCCTACAGCCACACGTCGATAGCATAGCTTCAGTTGTCGCGGAGGGAAACGCAACGTAAAACCCCTCTCACCGCGGCGCCGCTAACGCCATGCTCGGCTGAGCCCGACAGGGCTAGCATTATCTATAGCGGGAGATGCTATTTCGGGGGGCCCCACGAGTCACTTTTCCTGGAAGCTAGCATAGCCCGGAAGCTACCGCTCATCCACGCGGGGGAGGGAAGGGGGAAGGGGGGGGCACAGACAACCAGGAGCTAAACGGCGAGGAGAGGAGAGTTTTTTTTCAGGAATGCGTTTGAGGCGAGCTAGTAAGTGAACGGCTAATGAAGAGAGCGGTTCTCGGGCCTCAGGATGACACGTTGACCAGAGCAAACCGCAGAGCGTTTCGCTGTCAGAGGCGGCTTCCACTCAACACAACAGATCATCCTCTTTGGGGACGCGGAGGGAATCTCTAATAGCGGCAATAAATCAAAATTACAGGCGGTTTGTGTCGCTTATGACACGTTCGTAGTCGTCCAATTGTATTCCCGTCACAACTAAATAGAGAGGGAAAAAAAAAACAGGTAGCAGGAAGTTCTAATCTAGTCAGATGTAATCCCCACAAGAGTCTTAAAATGATTAGAATATGCACGACGCAACATGAGTCCATGACGCATCCTTCCCCACACACGCACAGCACAAACACACACACACACACACACACACACACACACACACACACACACACACACACACACATCAGAACTGTCTTCCCTGAGCGCACACAACGCCTGGAACTCACTGAAACATAACACAGACGTCTTCCAGGAGAGAGGGGGAGAGACAGAGAAGGGGAGAGGGGGAGGGAGAGAGAGACAGAGAGAGGGGTGGTGTTGGGGGGGGGGGGGGGGGGGGAGAGAGGACTGATGGATGTACACCAGCTGCAGCTGATGGTGGAGTTGACAGTGATGGAGCTGCTGCTGGCGTTTCCCCCCCCTCCACCCACGTGGTGGTGGTGGTGGTGATGGTGGTGGTGGTGGTGGTGGTGGTGATGGTGGTGGTGGTGGTGGTGGTGGTGCACGCCACCGCCGCCCGGGTCACCTGGGGGGACGCTCCCGGGCGCCATGGACGCTGCTGTGTCTCACGCCCTCGCTCGTTAACAACCTGAGACGCATTCGCTTCCTTACTGACGGCAACCTAACAGGCCTTCCTTACATTCTCTGTACATTATCAGTTCTCACCTCATGCAGAAACAACGTGTTGTTGTATTAAAAGCACTGGCACTTTAATCGCTCTTTCTAACCTGGCATTTAGTCAGACGTGTATTAGCAATGGTTAACCTAGCAATTGGAATGCTTAAAACTTGTTCTGGTGACTCACTTACTGTATTAGCAGCAATGACATTTTTCACCTGCTTATGACAAATGTACTCTTTGTAAGTCTCTTTGGATAAAAGCGTCTGCTAAATGCCCTCAATGTAAATGTAAATCATCATCATCTGGATGCTGCTGGACGGCGTGGTCTCCAGACTCCACAGGGATGTGTTCCGTAGCACGGCGGCGACATTCCGGTTCTCTCCGCGGTGTGACGGACACAGAAGGCGTGACACGCCTCTCTCCCTCAGCGACCGGTGGAGCCTCGTCTCGGTCTGGGTGTCGCCCACACACACGCCCGCTCCCCCACCCTTCGCCACCACCCTCCCTCCCTCCCCTCCCCTCCCCTCCCCCCCGGCCGGCTCCACCGTCACCTTAACCTCTACTCACTCAGCCGCCACCGCGTCTCCATCACCGCCAACCCCCCCCACCCCCCTCTGCAATTACCCACACGAACCCCACCCACTTCTACTCACCACCGCCAACATCATCGCTTCCACCCCCACCCCGCCTCCACCACTCCCATCACCGCCACTACCCCCCGTGATCACCACCACCGCCTTCACCTCCGCTCCCCTTCTCCCCCTCTGCCGACTCCCGACACCAGCGCCGTTCACTCCACCCCCACCCCCACCCCCACCACCACCCCCACCACGACCCCCACCACCGCCCCCCACCCGCTGCTGAGCCCGGGAGCCCGCGGGCCAGGCTGTTGGTAAGTGACTGCAGAGTAAATGGGCAGTCACTGCGAGGTCTCGGGAGGCCCGTCTGGAGTGGAGGAGAGCGGCCAGCTGTCAGAAGAGCTCAGGGCTGAGCCGCGCCGTACTGTAATGTGGTCTGTGCTCCGCCACGGCCTGCCTGCTGGGAGCAGCAAGGACCTGCCATGCACTGGAACAGAATGCACTGGAGGGCACTGTGATACCCTAGGATGGAGTGCACTGCATTAGGGTGAATGGAATACACTCACTAGAATACAGTACGGTAGAGAGCACTGGATTAGGATGAATAGAATACACTCACTAGAATAGAATGCACTGGATTAGGATGGATAGAATACAATAACTAGAAAAGAGTGCACTGGATTAGGATGGATGGAATACACTCACTAGAATAGAATGCACTGGATTAGGATGGATAGAATACACTCACTAGAATAGAATGCACTGGATTAGGATGGATAGAATACACTCACTAGAATAGAGTGCACTGGATTAGGATGAATAGAATACACCCACTAGAACACACTGTAATACCCTAGAATAGAGTGAACTATATTAGGATGAATGGAGTACACTCACTACAATAGAGTGCACTGATTATGGTGAATAAAATACACTCACTAGAACTGAGTATACATTTGAACACCAAAATACATCAGAGTATAAAACACTAGAACACACTCAATACACTAGAATAGAATAAAATTGAGTACGCCAGACTGAACACACTACAATAGATGTGAAAGCTTTTCAGCATCTCCTCTCAGATGATCAGTCTTTCCTCCCCAGGAACCTCGGGCCTCATCCTTCCTCCCGTCTGTCTCCGCTGTATCCAAACGTCGGCTCTTCTGGGCTAACGAGGGCCGAAAGCGACCTTCCTGCAGGATGACAAGCAGGGACACGGACCACAGCTGCAACATGTTGCACCCTGTGGGTTGTCTCCGCCTGGCACCGAGTCCACCAGGACAGGCCCCCCGGGGCCCCCGCGGCGGCGGCCTTGCCTCCGGAACCCGCCGGCTCCGGTCCACAGCAGGTGATTTATGCTAGGCTGTCAGTCTGTCACGACGGCGGCCAGGTCGGCTAGCTAGCGGTGACCGCAGACGTCTCCATTTTTGCGACGGTATATCCTCCGGCGACGCGGCCCAAGGTTCGACCGGCGATAAACGCGGCCGCCCCCCCCGTCTCAGTGAGTAACGTTTTTTCCCCCCTCTGTCATTGTCGCGGTGTGCAGGAGTCATGTATGGAGATATGCTGACAGCAGACAGCTTCTGGAGAGGATGTTTACCAGTCAGGGAGAGATGGTAAATTGCAAAAAAATAAATCTATAATTTAGAGGGGAGATGCTTCAAAGGAGATCCTTGTAAAGATGTTGTCCTTCTTTATGTTTTACATCGGTTTTGTACGAAACTGGCCGCTGCCTTTTTCGCTCTATCTTCGCAATTGCTACACGTTCACAAGATATTTTAAGTGAATATTTACTGAGGATAGATACAACCCCAGGAACAAATCCAAACGCACTCGCAAGCGAAAATGTCTGAAGGTTGTTTACATGTGACATGAAACGTAACTGTACGATTTCTGACATATCCTCTGCACATCACCGAACCTTTAAGAATAAAGAAATGTCGTCACGTCATAAATCGGAGACGGCCAATAGGGAAGCGACAGCGGGTGGTGGCTGAAGGAAGTGGGCGTGGCCAGAACAGCTGCCCTCCAATCAGAAGCACCCAGGTAGGCCCGACTAGAAACGAGGCAGGAACGTGAGCCGTTAATGAAGCATTAGAATCCAAACTGCTGACTCCCAGAGATAACGTCGAGGCGCGTCCATCCCGCTCCGCTCCGCGAGTGATTGGAAAACAAACACGCGGCCACTTCAGATCGACAGGTGGAGCAAATCTGTAATCAGGGAGAGCGTGACACGCACCATTACGGAGCCTGATTGGAATTGATTGTGCTGGTGAGCATTTCGGCGTCGCCGACTGTAGAGTGTTTCCCACCGAGACGGCGTCGACGCTCGGCGCCTGGAGGAAAACGCTGCGCGGTTTCCAGAGCCTCTTTTCCCCATCGGCCTCCGGTCGACCCGTGCCCCGGCACACACACACACACACACACACACACACACACACGGCTCCGCGTTGTTTTGCAGGAAGTTCCTACAGTAAACCGACACGTTTCATATCAGAGCTCTCACAACACTGTATGTCTGCGTGACAGGTGGAGGGGGGGGGGGGGGGGGAGGGGGAGGTGTGGGTGATGTAAATCACAGATGTTTCATTGTTAGACCCCTAGCCCTTTTCATCCAACACCACCACCACCACCACCACCACCACCTCGCTCCACCCCCCCATGCTGTTTAATGCATGGATCATTTCCTCCTCAGATCTTCGCCGTGCGGTCGCCGTGGAGATGAAAGATGCTCGCGGCGTCGCGGCGACGGAGGGCGGGGCGGCAGATGGTGGAGGAGAGAAGATCTCCGCTTTAAAGTTTCACGGCAAATGGAAAAACGGGGGGTGGAGTGGAGCGGGTGGAGCGCGGGGTGCTACTGTTGTTTTTGACATAGAGTGGAGGCCTTTGCTCTGTGTGTGTGTGTGTGCGTGTGTGTCTCTCTCTCTCTCTCTCTCTCTCTCTCTCTCTCTCTCTCTCTCTCTCTCTCTCTCTCTCTCTCTCTCTCTCTCTCCTCCAGACACAAGCAGTGGAGAGAGTGCGTCTCTCTCTCTCTGTGTGTCTCTTTCTCTCTCTCTCTCTCTCTCTCTCTCTCGGTAGAGAGACTACCCGTTATTGTGTTGTTTTGTGGCGCTCTGTATTTCCGCCGGTTGTGCGTGGCACGCCGCCGTCCGCACCACGGGGGCGTCTGCTGCAGGCCGCCTCCCACCGCGAACGGCGCTGATGACTCCATTTAGCGTTTGAGTTTATTTCCGTTCCCCCGGCCTGAGCTGAG
>JAXIVH010000022.1:3550909-3553409 GCA_036785325.1 Urophycis tenuis | reverse complement strand
TCATCTAGCTAATTCCCGGGGCTGTGTGTGTGTGTGTGTGTGTGTGTGTGTGTGTGTGTGTGTGTGTGTGTGTGTGTGTGTGTGTGCGCGTGGGCTTGTGTGTGTTTGGTGTTGTGTTTGTGTGTTTGTGTGTGTGTGTGTGTGTGTTTGTGTGTTTGTGTGTGTGTGTGTGTTTGTGTGTGTGTGTGTGTGTGTGTGCTGGCATGTTTTGTGTGTGTTTGTTGTGTGTGTGTGTGTGTGTGTACTACCCCTATACCAAACAACATCAGAATCCATAAGAAAAAAAATCCAGAAATGATTAGTGCTTTGTAGGCTGTAAATTAAATTGTGTTTTGAGTCAGATGTTGTTTGTTGTGTGTTTGTGTGTGTGTGTGTGTGTGTGTGTGTGTGTGTGTGTGTGATTGCTGTCCTTTAAGGACCCTAGCATTACCGTTAGTTCAATGGGGTCTCGGAGGGGGGGGGGGGGCTCTATTCACCCTCACACTCAGAAGCAGAACCAAAGAGAAAAAGCTCATGTTCGTATATTTGCTTTGCGTTTCGTCTCTCCGATCCACCGTGCGCTACGGTCCCCCCTGTCGGAACCCCCTCGGTGAAACAGCATCCTGTCCCAGCATGCATCACTTCGACCTGTCCCAGGCCCGTCCCAGCATGCATCACTTCGACCTGTCCCAGGCCCGTCCCAGCATGCATCACTTCAACCTGTCCCAGGCCCGTCCCAGCATGCATCACTTCAACCTGTCCCAGGCCCGTCCCAGCATGCATCACTTCGACCTGTCCCAGGCCCGTCCCAGCATGCATCACTTCAACCTGTCCCCAGGGCCCGTCCCAGCATGCATCACTTCGGCCGCCGCTGACGTCAATGAGCACCGGACCAAGGTGGGGGGTCACATCCCCTCCTCTTCGTCCAGCTGACCGCCTCCTCCTCTTCTTCGTGGCCGCTGGGTTTGATTAGAATACTTCACGAGGGTGAGGGGTTAATGGTGTCGGTATCTCCTGTTTTAAAGCCCCCCCCCTCCTCCATCTATAACTGTCGTTGCTATAACTTCCCACGGCCGTCACCTTGAGAACTGAGGGGTCCGTCTTATCAGGGGGGGGGGGGGGGGGGGGGCTTATACTCGGAGAGAGAGAGGACACTGCTCGGTTAAGATATCATTAATCTTCCTTATATTCTTATTAAAGCCCACGCGCCATGCATTGCCAGGCAGGACAATACACACACGCACGCACGCACGCATACGCACGCACACATGCACGCACATACACCACACACACACAGGGTTACCACACAGCAGTGTTTTTTTGGATCTGTATTCCGCTCGGCGCCTGGCGCCCCCATGCCGGGCGACCGTAATCTCCGACGTCGATCCATCGATCCGCGGGCCGGAGAGAACCTGAGATGCGTTTTGATCCCTGGAGGAGCTGGAGGAGAACGCACGCTGAGAACGTATTGAGCTGGAGGAGAACGCACGCTGAGAACGTACGGAGAACGTACGGAGCTGGAGGAGAACGCACGCTGAGAACGTACGGAGCTGGAGGAGAACGCACGCTGAGAACGTACGGAGACATACGGAGCCGCCGCGGCTGCCGGAGGCATCGCCGCGTTGGCGCCGTGCGTTCAGGGAAAAATCACTACGACCCGGTTCAGTTCTCACACACACACACACACGTATGCACGTACGCATGAACACGCACACACACACACACCACACACACACAGACACACACACACATGCACACACACACACGCACGCATGTGAACCAAAGATCAGACCAGAACCACACAAACCAAACTTTCCTGGAAAGCCCTCATTGATGATTTCACAGGATAAGCTCGTGGAGGAATCTAGAGAGACCTCTGAGCCACCGTGTGACCGCCCGCGTCTGCAGAGCGGAAAGAAAAAAAAAAATATATATATATATATATATATATATATATATAATATATATATATATATAAAAGGCGGCACGGTGGTGCAGTGGTTAGCACTGTCGCCTCACAGCAAGAGGGGTTCTGGGTTCGAATCCACCTGGGACCTTTCTGTGTGGAGTTTGCATGTTCTCCCCGTGCTTGCTTGGCTTCCTCCACAGACCAAAAACATGCAGGTTGGGGATTAGGTTAATTGGTGTCTCTAAATTGACCATAGGTGTGAGTGTGAATGGTTGTTTGTCTCTATATGTTAGGCCCTGTGATTGGCTGGCGACCTGTCCAGGGTGTAACCCGCCTCTCGCCCGTTGTAGCTGGGATTGGCTCCAGCCCCCCGTGACCCTCTAAGCAGTATAGAAAATGACTGACTGACTGATATATATATATATATATATATATATATATATACATATATACTGTATATATATATATATGTATATACCAGCATCGATAAATACAAAGCATTCCCCAAATTCCCATCAGTTCCCGAAGAGGAACCGTAGCTGGCAAGCGAATGCGAAAGGTGGTGGTGGAGGAGAGGTGGTGGTAGTGGAGGAGGTGGGGCTGGTGGTGGGG
>JAXIVH010000022.1:3535909-3545909 GCA_036785325.1 Urophycis tenuis | reverse complement strand
ACGGATCGTGTCGGAGCAGCGTTTTATTTAATCTTTGCCGCTCGGCTCCTCGACGCAGCGCCAGGTTTCTCCGGCCCAGCGGCTTGTGTCATTGCAATCGCCATTTCTTTTTTCCCCTTTCCCTCCCTTCTCCCTTCCTTCGCCCCCTGCCCCCCTCCCCCCTCAGTTCCTCTTCTTCTTCTACTCCTATTTAAACAGGATGTGGGGGAGAAGGGGGCGGGGGCCAGGTGGTCCCGGAGCGCGGAGGCCAGAGGGTCCGCAGCGCCGCTTTAAATGAAACCATACATTATCCCTGAGAGGCCCCTTATCTCCCCCTCCTCCGCCCCCTCCCCCCCCTCCTCCCCCCCCCTCCTCCCCCCCTCCCCCGCCAGGGAGAGCTCCTCCCCCCTCGGACCCCCCGCCGTGTCCCGCGCCGCTCGTCTCTGCGCTGCAGAGCAGCTTTAATCGTCTTGTTTGCACCCCTCAAGCTTTAATGGTCGAAACTAAACTGAAGAACCGGGGAGGCGAGCGAGCGGGAGGGAGGGGGGGGGGGGGGGGGGGGGAGGGGGGGAGGAAAGAGGGGGAGGAGGAGGGGAAGGAAAACACCCCCTAACAAGAAGACTCTGTTTACCTCTGCGTATCTCTGTGATAATGGGGCCGTTTTATGCAAGGCTTGCTCCTCCTGTCTTGTGACATTACCCATTAAAATGATATTGTTAAGAGTCTAACGCTTCTATTGAGAATTAAAGACCAGCGTTGCTCTCTTCCTATTAATACTCCTCGGTCTTTTGATGCACAGATTTGCATAATAATTGCTTTTTTTTCTTTGTTTGGGCGCCGCATGGACAAACAGGAAGCCCCGCCTTCGATGGCAGCGGCGACCATTTCGTGGTGTTCCCGTTCTTCCGGACCGACTCATCCTCCTCCGTTTCACCACGCTGGCCTTGGAGCCGGAGGGGTCCGGTGGCGGTCAGACCTGTCACTTCCTGTCCAGGGCGGAGGCCGTGGTAAGGATTACGTGTGGTCTCTACAGCCATTCCCTCTTCAGTTGAGAAACCACCATCTTCTCATCCATCAACCACCATCTTCTCATCCATCATCCACCATCTTCTCATCCATCAACCACCATCTTCTCATCCATCAGTCCATCCAGGTTGTTGCCCTTCATTCGGACCCCCATCTGTCTCTCTCTCTCTCTCTCTCTCTCTCTCTCTCTCTCTCTTTCTTTCTTTCTCTCCCTCTCTCTATCTCTCTCTCCCTCTCTCTCTCTCTCTCTCCCTCTCTCTCTCCCTCTCTCTCCCTCTCCCTCTCTCTCTCCCTCTCCCTCTCCCTCTCCCTCTCCTTCTCCCTCTCTCTCTCTCTCTCTCTCTCTCTCTCTCTCTCTCTCTCTCTCTCTCCACCCCGATTGGCCCGTGACGCCCGAGTCGCTCGCTCCGGGTCCGTCCAGAGGGGCCTTTCCTCCCGCGCTCGTCTGAGCCGGTCGATTCCTTCGTCTTCTTCCACAAGAAGAAAAGTCTCCGCCAGGTTCCTTCCCTCTCTCTCTGGTGTGCTGCTTGCGGGGTCGAGGTGCTCATGTTCACTTGGTGGTTCCAGGAAACCCTTTTTTTTTTGTTCTCTCTCTCTCTCTCTCCACTCTTAACGCCTCCTGCCTGCCTTTCATTATTCCATTATTTTTTGGGGTGGTTTGGGTGGTTCAGTCAGCTGTCCCTTCCCAGCCCAGTGCCCTGGTTAATGACACGCCCTCGTCAGCCACTCTGCTCACTGGGCCCACGGTGGGAGGGTGCTGCTGGTGGTGGAGGGGGTGATGTCTCCATTTATAGAACACCTCCGGTGATTCTGCCCCTCCGGGTTACAGGAAGAGGAGGTGCTGACAGACCAGGAGGTGTGTCTCGTCTCTGCGCCCTTCCCTGGTTTTGACGTGGATTTAATTTGTCGGAGAGAGAGAGAATGGCTGATGTTGTGTGGTTATTAGTTGTGTTTTTTTATACGCTGAGTGGTGACTTACAGAGTTGAGAGGTTGGGGGGTGAAATACAACACACTGGACACACTGGAATATCAATAACATCTATTTTTTTTAACTGATGGTTGCAGAAAATCATCCCCACAGGGATTCATCGTGACTCCATGAATACAATGCTCTGGTAGCGTTCAGGACTAACGAGCAAGAATCTGTGCGTTCCATTTCAATGTAAAGGCGCCATTACCATTAACAGACTGCTGGGGGGAAAAAACACAATGAGTTTGCGGTTTTATCCTTCTCTGATAATTACGAATGAATGTTCAACACCAGGGATCTCGGGCCGACGCCATAACACTGTAATAATACAAACAGCCCTTAGCACCCTTAACTCCCATGTAGCAAAGCGCTACATCTGGCTGGAAAATGCGTTGGCGCTCCACGTTTGCACTCTCAAGTTTTGAGGAGACAACAAACATCCCGAGCGTGACGTTCCGAGGCCTTTAGCCGCCGCCGCGTGGCGTGCTAACACTATAAGGGCGACAAGGCAAATTAGAAACCACGATATGCTCTCGATTCAGAGGCCGGGCGTGGCCAGCCTGGTCTCCTCTTCCATCGTCGGCGAGCTCCAGCAGGATGTAGACCTTGATGACCAGCGGAGGCGAGTGGCGCCACTTTAGTCGCCATGAGCCGCGGAGCGCATGTCGGCCCGGGCGCCGTCTGCACAAGATGGCGGTGTTATACTTGTGCCCTTTGGCACTAAGTTTTATTAATTAAATAAACCGCTGACACTGGCTTGCGTGTGCTTTGTTTATTCCGCCATCTTGAATCACGTCACACACAGAAGATCCCGCGTGAGTTGTCACGCACCTACGGTGGCCCCAGTGGCCGGAATGTTACATCTCCCTTCTTAACAAAAAAACAGGGTTATTCACTTAACACACAGGGAACAAGTATTTGTTAGTGCATTTAAAACAAAGTGCAACAATCTTTGTAACTCTGGATATTGCCTACACATTCTTTGGTCATCAACTGGGATATAGTGTTTTGCAGCAGTGTATCCAACACAAATGAGGTAAACACAGAATTATGCGAAACATTTCAAGTACATCCATTATGTCACATGTAAACTTCATTTTTTTTTTTTTTTTTTTTTTTTGTTATTGCATTCAACCAACAGGTGAGTATTTCCAACAAGTACATTTGTCTTTTTTTTTTTTTGGGCAGCGATCCGCCTACACCCTTACAATATTTATAAGTCGAGGACTTGCCTCGGCCTGGTGGTGCGGCCGGATCTTGTTGTGTGACCAGGTGGCTGGCTGTCCAGCGGTGGTTGGTCCACAGGCTTGGGGTGTGGGGGCTGCATGTTTTTGTCAGGTGAGTGCTGTTGTATGGTGTTGGTGTGTGTGTTTTGGGTGTCTGTGGTGTTAGGGCTTCCTTTGCTCTCGTGAAGGTGCCGCCTGTTGCGTCGGAACGTCTGTCCCTCGCTGGTTTGGATATGGTAGCTTCTTTGCGTGTCTGCCAGTTGTGTTACTATTGCTGGTTTCCAAGACCCGTCGTCTTGCTGGAAACGAACAGGCGCGCCGACAGGTAGGTGGGAGAGTGGTCTTGCAGATCTGTTGTAGTATACCTGCTGGCGGTGCTGGCATGCTTCTCTCCTCTCACGTACAACTTTTTGATGTGCCGCTTGTGGCTTCAGCTGTCTCGCAGTCACTGGGAGCACTGAGCGGAGTCTGCGGCTCATCAAGAGTTGGGCGGGGGACTTTAGGTTGTCGACTGGGGTGTTCCTGTATACTAACAGACACAGATGGTGATATTTCTTACCGGCCTTGGCCTTGTCTAGGATGTGTTTCGCCGTCTGGACTGTTCTTTCGGCGAGGCCGTTGCTTTGTGGGTAGCGCGGGCTTGAGGTGACATGCTTAAAGTCCCACTCGTCTGCGAAACCGCGGAACTCGGTGGAGCTGTAGCACGGCCCGTTGTCGCTGACCACCGTGTCTGGGATGCCGTGGCGTGCGAATGACGCCTTGCACTTTGTGATGACTGCAGACGAGGTGCAGCCGGCAAGTTTCTCCATCTCGAAGTATCTGCTGAAATAGTCAACAATGATGATGAAATCTTGTGAGTTCCATGTGAACAGGTCAGTTCCCACAACCTGCCATGGTCTCTCTGGTATGGCGTACGAAAGAAGTGGCTCTTTGGCGTTGGAGCTGCGTCGTTCCTGGCATATGTCGCACTCTGCCACAGCTGCTTCTATTTCTTTCCCCATGCCGGGCCAGAAAAGGATGTCACGAGCGCGGCTCTTACTTTTCTCTATGCCCATGTGTCCGGTGTGTATGCGGGCAATCATGTCGGCTCTGAGGGTGTGAGGGATTATGATTTTCTCACCTTTAAACAGTATGCCGTCGACTTCAGCGATCTCGTTCCTGTGGTTCCAATATTCTTGGATGTTGAGTGGACACTTCCTCCTTTCGTCGGGCCAACCTGATCTCGTGGTGTTCCTGAGTGTGGTAAACTGGGCATCTTGGGCTGTTGCCTCTTTGATTTCCTGCAGCTTGGTCTTACTCACTGGGATGTTGCTGATGAGCGTGTGTACTTGTGCCTCTAAGCCTTCTGTTATCCTGCTGTCGTGATGCTGTATCGACTTACGTGACAGGGTGTCGGCCACTGGTATGTCTTTCCCAGGGCGGTGAATGATCTGGATGCTGTACCTCTGCAATTGCAGTATCATCCTTTGGAGCCGTGGGGGCGCTGCAGCCAGGGGTTTGCGTAGTATGGCTTCCAACGGCTTGTGGTCCGACTCAACGATCACCCTGCGGCCGTACATGTATTCGTGAAATCGCTTGCACCCAAACAGCACGGCATATAGCTCTTTTTCTATTTGTGCGTAGTTTTCCTCTGTGCTGTTGAGTGATTTGGATGCGTACGCCACAGGTCTCTCGTCTTGAAGCATGACTGCTCCCAGGCCGCTTTTTGAGGCATCGACCTGGAGCCTCAGCTCCTTGTGTGGATCGAAGAATGTGAGCACAGGGTGGTGCGTTATCAGTTCTTTGATTCGACTGAACGCCTCCTCATGCTGCTGGTCCCATGCGAACTCGTTTTCCTGCTTTAGGAGCTGCCGTAATGGTGAGTTTATCTGAGACAGGTGTGGTGCGAATCTGGCCAGGTAATTTATCATCCCTAGGATAGTTTCCAGCTCGGCTTTGTTCTTCGGCAGTGGCATCTCTTGGATGGCTTTTACCTTGGCGGGGTCTGGTTTTATACCCTCACGGGACAGCGTATGTCCAAAATATTTGACCTCAGGCACGCAGATCTGGCACTTTTCTGGGTTCAGTCGTACCCCTCTCTCTCTCGTGCGCTGCAGCATGGCCCTGAGATTCTCGTCGTGCTCTTGTTTCGTCTTTCCGAACACCAGGATGTCGTCGACGATGGCTGTCACTCCACTGAGGCCTTCGTACGTCTCGTCGACCCGCCTCTGGAACTCGTCTTGGGCCGTGTTGAGCCCGAAAGGTAACCTGAGGAATCGGTATCAGCCGAATGGCGTGTTGAACGTCGTCAGCATGGATGACTTTGGACACAGCTTGATTGTCCAGTAGCCGGACCTGGCGTCCAGGACGCTGAAAAACTGTGCTCCAGCTAGCTTCGTCGTGGCATCCTCTAGTGTGGGCAGTGGGTAGTGAGGTCTTTGGAGTGCCTTATTGAGGTCCCTGGGGTCCAGGCATATTCTCAGTTTGCCACTGTGTGGCTTCTCTACTACCACGAGTGCATTCACCCACTCGGTGGGCTCAGTCACCTTGCATATGATGTTGGACTTTTCCATCTTGTCCAGCTCTTGCTTGAGCCTGGCGCGCAGTGCGATGGGGACGCGGCGTGGCGGGTATGCCACGGGTGTGGCATCCGGGTCGACGTGGAGGCGACATTCACCTGGGAATTCTCCGATACCCTGGAAAATGTCTGCATACTCCTCTAGCAGACTCTGTGCCTCGTCCTCTCTTGTTACTGCCAATATCAGCTTGATCAGGTTCAGGTCCAAGCTGGCCCTCATGCCTAGTATGGGTGGCGCTTTGGTGTCGACGATGTGGAACTCCAATGTCGCTGAGCGGTCTTTGTGTTTGCACCTTAGCTGACAGGTGCCGCTCACACCTTCAGCTGCTCGCCTCCGTAGTAGCTGGCTGTAGGGCTACTTCTTTGAATAACCGTCGGAACATGTATTCAGGAATGGCATTTGTCTGTGCCCCAGTGTCTATCTTGAACTTAATGTTCTGTGTGGCTACTTTATCTCAGCGTAGGCTTGTTCGATGTCTTTGCCAGCGTTCTCCGTCATGAGCCCATCTATAAAGAGTTCCTGTTCCTCCTCGTCGCTCGCTTTCCATCACGGCGTGTATGGCTTTACGGTGGCGCGGCGTAAGCAGCCTTTGATTTACACACTTTGGCGAAGTGATTCAGCTTGCTGCAGTTTAGGCATTGCTTGCCTTTCGCCGGGGACATGTCTTTGGCACTGTGTTGGCCTCCGCACCTGCCACAGCCTGTGTGGGCTGAGGTAGGCTCCTTTGGTCTTGCCCCTCTATTAAATGATCTCCTGTTGTCAGGTCTCTTGCTAATGGTGTGTGCACTGCTTCACTAGCATGGTCCTTATTTTCTGTCATTTCTTTCATTTGTGCTTGGGCTATCTCGTAAGACCGTGCTATGTCTTTTCTAGCGTGAGCTCTGCGCCATAGCTGAGTAGCTTCTCGCGTACACGTGGAGAGTTGGTTGCGATGACTATGCGGTCTCTAATCATCTCATCGCTGTTCTGGATAACCGCAGTCCCTCACGAGTAGTTTCAACTCAGTAATGAAACGTTTGAACGTTTTCTTTGTCACCTTGCCTTCTCTCATGGAAGCGGTATCTGGCGTAAATGGGGTTGGGACTTGGGAGTGAGATACGTCGTGTACTTCTCGTAGTACGTCTTTAACTTTTTAGCGTCATCTCCTGACAATGTCCATGTATTATATATATCCCTGCCTTTCTCCCCGACCCACAACAACAGGTAACTGCACTTATCCTTCTCTGCTTTTCCTTGCAAGGGCCCGGAGAACATCAGCTCGGCGTGTTGTTGGAAACGGCGCCATGCTTCCGGGAGGTTTGCCGAGTCCCAGTCCATCCTGGGCGTAGGAACGCCAAAGGTCTCCATTTCGGTCTTATTGTGTGAGTATGCTACCTCTACTCTGACACCATGTTATACTTGTGCCCTTTGGCACTAAGTTTTATTAATTAAATAAACCGCTGACACTGGCTTGCGTGTGCTTTGTTTATTCCGCCATCTTGAATCGCGTCACACACAGAAGATCCCGCGTGAGTTGTCACGCACCTACGGTGGCCCCAGTGGCCGGAATGTTACAGGCGGTGGTGGCGATATCCGCGGGAATTCAACCGAGGTGAGCGGCGAACCTCGAGGAAAAACCAGAGACAGCGCGGCCGCCTTGCTCTCCGCAATTACGTCTGATTAAAATGATTATTATTATTAATATTACTTAAATTAGTTTGAGTCGGTCGTTCGCTGTATTGTGGATTGTGTGTGTGTTTGTTCTTTTTTTTTTTTTATTATACCGCGTACAATGTTATTGTGCGCCCTTTAATTCATTTATTTTTAATGAGCTTTCACATTCGAGGGAAACCGTGGCGCCGTGTTGGAGGCTCCCGTTGAAGCCCTTATTTAACATGCGCCGCGCGACGTGAATCATCTGAATATGTGGTCACTGGAGAACAGCAGCCTACATTTCACGCTCTGATACGTTTAATTGAAAGGTTTGCTGCGCAGACACACACACACACACACACACACACACACACGCACACACAAACATCAGGATGCTAACACTGCTGTGTTGTTGTTGGTTTGCGTGTACACAACGGGATGTCGACGCCAGCCGCTTGATGCTTTTATCCAACGTGTCTGACAAGGCCGCGCCCCGCCCGCCTGTGTTTTAAGGGCCCGCTGCACGCCGTGTTAGCGCGGGCCTGCGTTCAACACGGCCACGCGGCAATTCTGTCTCGCTGGCACGCTGAAGAAACGCACCCACCGCCGTCGCTATGGACAGCGGTTTTCCTCCGCGCTGCTGAAACGTGTTTCGTGGCGTCGATCTGCGTCTCCCTGGTTTCCTCGGTGTGTCTCGTACAGTCGGCTCTCCTCCAGGCTCCTGGTCTGATGGTTCGGTGTGTTGATGGGGCGGCAGTAGCTCAGTGGGTAGAGCGGGTGTGGACAGAGCGGGTCGTCCGCTAACCGTAGGGTCGGCGGTTCGATCCCCTTGATCCCCCCTCCACCTCCTCCAACTGTCCACATGTCGAACCCCCACAAATGTACTGATTGTAAGTCGCTTTGGACAAAAGTGTCTGCTAAAATGCCCCCTTTACCTTTTATTCTTTGATTCGTGAACGGAGGTCGTTGTGAGCGAAATCTGATCTCTGATTTGCTGTCAGCGAACCAGAGTCGACGCTCCGGGAAGAAGACCGGACGTGAGCAAAGGGGCGAGCGGCTTCGTCGCGCAGAGACGCACAAAAAGATGGTCTCGTTCTTCCTCTTCGTCGCGTCATCGTCACTTTCACGTATTCTCGATGAGAAGCGGCGAAGTTTCGGAACTTTGCTGCTTGCCGAGAGTCTGAGCGAGAGTCGTTTGAGCCGGTCGGCAAACGCTGCTTTGTTTCATGTTTGTGTGTACAGTGTTCAGGCCAGCGCCCCCCTGCTGGTAGGGAGTGTTATTTCTTCTCATGCTTGCGCAGAAGGTGTTTGCTGACCGCTGGCTGTCGTCCTTGAGGTGTGTTCCCTGGCAACTCTTTGGCCCGAGACACCACAGTGATGCAACAGTGGCACCACATCGTGGACTGTGTTCCTGGCGTGTCAGGGGCCGTCAGAGAGAGAGAGAGAGGGGGCCGCGGTCCCACCCCTCGTCTCCCCTCGTCTGCGGCTTACTCAGAAGTGGCCATCATCATGTTTCTAAATCTCTTTTTGTTTAAAGCGGCATGGATGAGGAATCGTGTCAACTTGTGTTTCTTGTGGCGCCGCAGCTGCCAGCTGTCTCTGGGAGGACTGATCCTGCTCAGCCGCTCGCCTCATTGGCGCCAGCGCTAATTGCGCTATAATTGCAGTGTAATGAAAAATAAAAGATAAGACGATCCGTCCCCACCACCACCACCACCACCACTACCGCTCCTCCCCTCCACCACCATCACCACCACCACCTCCTCCCCCCACCACCTCCTTTCCCGCTCCTCCACCACCACCACTACCTCCACCACCAACCCTTCCCCTCTACCCCCATCACCACCTCCACTCCCATCACCGCTCCACCACCACCACCACCATCACCTCCTCCCCCACCACTACTACCACCTCCCTTCCCGCTCCTCCACCACCACCACCACCTCCACCACCAACCCTCCCCCTCCACCCCCATCACCACCTCTACCCCCATCACCACCTCTACCACCAACCCTCCCCCTCCACCCCATCACCAACTCCACCACCACCACCACTACCACCATCACCGCCCCCCTCCCTCTCCACCACCACCACCACCACCAACCCTCCCCCTTCACCACCACCTCCTCCCCACCACCTCCACCACCACGTCACCACCACCACCACCCCCCTCCTTTCCCTCCACCACCACACCTGGTTTTTCGATGAAGACCCAGAGCACTTTGGTGATGTGAAGGGTTCTGCAGACACGCTGTACGGTGTGATTAATGCCTCACTTAACGGGACCACAAATAGCTGAACACACACACACACACACACACACACACAAAACCCCAAGACAAAACGCAACAACACAAAGCAAAAAACAAAAAAACACTCCACCCCCAGAGCCACTCAGGAGACGTGAGACGTATGGGATGTGATTTGCGTGGCGCGTCGCTCCGTCCCTGTTTAAGCAGCCGCGTGAAAGGCGCGGCGGGGGGGGGGGGGGGGGGGAGAAGACGCCATGTTCTTTACGAGCGCAGAGATTTACGGCGGCGTGGCTCCTGTGGCGTTTGAAGGGAAACATATCAAGGTAAATGAGGGGCAACAATGAGCCTCACGCCGG
>JAXIVH010000022.1:3520909-3530909 GCA_036785325.1 Urophycis tenuis | reverse complement strand
AAGATCTAAGAGCAATGGCCAGGCGCGTAGAATACAGTGGGGACGCGTACCTACCAGTTTTCGTCATGAGTCATTTTGTACCCACCACTTTTTATGAAAGAATCCTCCGTGTGGGACTCGCACCGGTGTCTTGAGTTACGTCAAGCTCGACGAAGAGAGAAGAACTCCACTCTTACAAGTCGCTTTAGTATGACAGGGTCACAAGCGGACTTTTCACGCGGTCACGAGCAGAGTGGTAGTGGTATCGCAAGATGCCATAGTGCGTTGAGTAATGGTGCTCCTTGACTCATCCCAAAAACAACAGTCAACAAAGTGAACGTAATGAAACAGTGAAATGCAACCCAACATGTCCTGAACATTCGCCTCCAAACCCTATCTAATAGCAATAACATGTAATGACACAGAATGCCAGAATGTCGCAATGCATTCAGGGAAACACTCCCCCAACACGTTACAATATCCACGATTTCCTCAGGCAAGTACAACAAGTTGAACTGATAATACAAGAAGACACAAAAGCATTAACCTAATTTACACAAAATAGAAACAACATTTAATTTGATTTGTGTCCGATGACGAGAGAGAGACGGAGAGAGAGCTAGCACTTTGGTGGAGAGACATAGAGTAACAATAACAGAGAGCGAGCGCCGGTCTCGATAAAGCCGTTAATCAGAGAAATGAAACGTTATTTCCCGATTGTTTCACAGCGGTTACATTCAGCAGGTAGACACGGCCATGAACTGCACCTATCTGAATCACATTATCCAATGAAAAGTATTTAGAGCTCTGTGCGTGAGCATAGTCAAGACATCGCGTCTGTGTGTGTGTGTGTGTGTGGGGTGTGTGTGTGTGTGTGTGTGCGTGTGCGTGTGCGTGTGTCATCATCACATTTTTGTATACATTTTTATTAATTAACATGACCTGCGCGAAAGGGGGAAAATGAATGCGCGTCATTGTACCCAGCACTTCTGAAAATGCACTTCCGAATGCGTCTCTGTCCCCAGCACATTTCAAACCAAACCTACCCCCATGGCAATGGCAATATATTTCAGTCATAGAACATTTATTTTAAAAGATAGACAAGAGCAACAAGAAGACACGTTTGGATTTAGGCATGCCTCAAACTCGTGGTGTGAGCGGTATCGGAGCGACACTGGAGCGGAACAGAGCGGCCGCTCCGGCGTCTAAATAAAAACCGCTCCACGCTGCAGCAACATTCCATCCGCTCCTAGCTCGCTCGCGCTCCGCTTCGCTCACTATCTTTGGCCCGGACTCATGGTGCGTTTTATTATAACCGTCGAACCATCTCGGATCTCGGTGGTGACGTCACTTCGGAGGTCCGAGATGGTTCAAGCGTTTTATTATTGTTCCGAGCAAAGTTCGATGGAGGAAAAACATGGACGCCACCCGGAAAGCTATTGTCGCGGTAGTCGCATGTCGCATTGAGCTTCACCTACACAACCTTGAGGAAGAATTCCAGGAACAGTACACTAGACGCAGAATGTATGTTCATATTTCAGTATATTTAGTGAAGTGAAAGCGTTGGAGTCGCTTGATAGTAGACCATTTTGGCATGCTAGCTAGATAGCATTACTATCCGTCTCCAATAGAAACGGACGCCACATAACAGGTGACACTGGGCGCAGCCATCGTAAATTCTGTCTCGGAAGTCGGACCCTTGCTCGGTCTCCTGTGAGTTCAACCGAGCAGGCAAGTTCTCCGTCCGAGTAAAAGGGGCGTGTCCATGCGTGTCGCTAGGCAATGTCCTCGGACGTCGAGATCCGAGATCCGAGATGGTTCGACGGTTATAATAAAACGCAACATCATTTCACCTAGTCAAATAGACTTCACTAGCAGCTCAATGCCAACACAGGTGGGCTGCAGCGTTTAATATCCTCGCGGCTGGATTGGCTCCCCAACGTTCTGTTTCCCCCCGTCGCCATGCAAGCGTCCTTGCGATCCCCCGCCCCCCCAGCTGCGCGCTTGACAGTTCACTAGTAGTATAAAGGCTCAGCACTGTGTTTTAGTCATTTTTGTACAAACGCTTTCTGAAAACTCCTCAACCCCATTTAGTATGACACATTGTGTCATCAACATTCATATCAGTACCAGCAGTTTGTAAGTAATTTGTCAGTATTTAATATGTCATAAATTGGTTTTCAAAATTCACCAGATTGATGCGTTTAATGAAATCTACTGCGCTACCCATCGCCATGGTGACGGTGGCTCCCCCGTAACAGATGGTCACACGGAGGAGTCGGTGCACGGACAGGGAGGCGGTGCTCTTCAGAAATAGAACGAGCCGGAATAATTCTTCCGACGCCAGCCACGTCGGCCACTGCCTTCTCTCCTTGAATTCTCCTTCAACAGATCCAACTTATCTCATCTCACCTTGACTCGCTCATTGATGACTCCCCTCCCCCCCTCCCTCCCCCCCCTCCCCCTCCATCCCTCCCCCCCTCCCCTCCCTCCGCCCCCTCCTCCTCCTCCTCCTCCTCCTCCTCCCTCTCCTCTTCGTCTTTCTACCTCCACCTGCGTACACTTTTGCAGCATCGCGTGACTCACTCCAACACGCACGGACGCACGCACACGCACACCCATCCCGGCACCACCTGCCTCCACGCCGCAGCGCAGCGAAGAGTGACGCACACGCACACGACACACACACACGCACATGCTGCCATGCAGACACACACCCATGTAAATACACACATGGACACATGCATACACACACACACACACACAGAAACATGAGAGAGATAGAGAGAGTGGGAGGGAGGAAGAGAGAGAGATGGGAAGGGAGAGAGGGAGAGAGGGAGAGAGAGAGAGAGATGGAAAGGAAGAGAGAGGAAGAGAGAGAGGGAGAGAGAGAGAGAGAGAAGAGAGAGAGAGAGAGAGAGACGAGAGAGAGAGAGAGAGAGAGACAGGGAGAGGGAGCGAGAGAGGGGGAACTTCAGAGTCAGGTCACGTCAGCAACCTTCACACAAACGCGCGGGACTCGTGGGACGACGCGATCAGATAAAGGAGAAGAAGTGTGCGCACACACACATCTCGGGAGCCACGGCGATCCGACATCCCCCCCCCCCACACACACACACACACACACACACACACATACAACGATGAGTCTCTTATCTCCTTGTCCAAGGCTGCTGGGGGGGGGGGGGTATCTGTATGTATGTGTCGGGGGGCCGCGCCTCGTGTTTGTGAGGACATACAGTATGTAGCGGGGCAGGCGGGGGGCGAGGAGGCTACATATGGGGTGTGTGGGTGAGTGTGATACCACAGGGAGGAGGAGGAGGAGGAGGTGGTGGAGGAGGAGGGGTCCTGACCCTGCAGGGGTCCAGGGTGGTTGTGGGCGGGTGAAGGGGCCATCAAGGGAAAAACAAATAGTTCTGCATCGGTGACAGCGTGGCAATGTATGAGGTTGTTTGTGTGTGTGGTGTGTGTGTGTGTGTGTGTGTGTGTGTGTGTGTGTGTGTGTGTGCATGTGTGGTTTGTTTATGTGTATGTGTGTGTGTGTGTCAGATTTGTGTACGAGTGCTTCTGTTTGTACAAGTGCGTGTGTACACCTATCTTTGAGCCTGTGTGTGTGTGTGTGTGTGTGTAATGTGTGGGGAGGTATAATTAAAAGCACAAGGTTGAATAATCTTGTAGTCAGTCATCTGACGGGGATGGAGGGAGAAAGTGCTCAGCTTTTTCGTTTACCCTCGGTGGCTGTTTTTTTCGGTGGTGGGTGGTGATGGTGGTGGGTGGTGATGGTGGTGGATGGGGGGTGGTGGTGGGTGGTGGTGGTGGTGGTGGTGGTAGTGGTGGTGGTAGTGGTGGTGGTGGTGGTAGTGGTGGTGGGCGTGGTGGTGGTGGTGGGGTGGGGGGTGGCTGGGTGGTGGTGGTGGTGGTGGATGGCTGCGTGGTGGTGGGCGTGGTGGTGGTGGTGGTGGTGGTGGTGGTGGTGGTGGTGGGTGAAGGGGGGTCTCCCATTCCCTGGGTGCTGATCATTTCACAGGACAGCGATGTTCCTCCAGTGAGCATCATTAAAGCCTCTAAAAGGTAGAGAGGACTTATTGTCAGCCCACTGGATGTTTCCATTCCTCCCCCCGAAGCCTGCGGTGGTTGAAACCAAATCACACAAGGTGATCACACAAGGTGATCGCAGTGACGAGCCAACAGCTTGAGAGTGGAAATCAAAGCCAAACTGACTGTAGCACCAAGCAGTCCAATTTAAACTCACAAACTCAAACTCACCATTTTGTGTCACAAAATGGTTGTACGGTTCACACAGAGACTTTGACCTTTGTGCAAACATTTCCAGACCGTTGACGTGTCAACAATCCCCCACACATAACCAGAGTGGAAAGACCCTGGTGTCATCGCCAAACGGCGGCCATCTTTTGTCCTCTTGCAGCTGAGAGCCACAGTCACCTCGGTGTGTGTGTATGTGTGTGTATGTGTGTGTGTGTGTGTGTATGTGTGTGTATGTGTGTGTGTGTGTGTGTCTGTGTGGGGGGGGGGGGGGTTCCATTTTCCATTTCACAGCAGATGCGCTTCTGGTTATCGCCATCAATATATTAACAAAGTTCAAAGCACGAGGAGATAACCGCAGAATTCCAGAGATTCTGGACTCGGAGCCCGGAGATTGGGAACACGCGGAAAACTGCAAAAACAAACAATAAAAACACTCTTGGGGGCGTGGTCCTGATCTGGCGGCCTGGCGGGGGGTGAAAGCGGTTTGAACTGCCGTCCCGGGGACATTTACGGCGGTCTCCAGGGGCCAAGGTGACTTTGCGTTTCCTGCCGCGGCCTTCCGGCCCCCCCCTCGCCGCCATAACTCACCGTTACAAATCGGCCATTTCAAATCAAAGCCCCCCCCCCCCTGGGTATATAGCGCTGTGGCCAAACACCCCCCCCCCCCTCCTCCCCCCCTCCGTGGTACAGTTGATGTCTCACGTCGCCATTCAGAGTGATGAGATTTTGTGTTTATTTATTTTTTGATGCGTATTTTTGATTGGTTTTGATTTTGAGTGTAAAAGTTATAGCGAAGAGAGGGGAGGGGTGGGGGGGGCTAACTTCCTACCCCTGGTGGCAGACATGTTGAAAACCGCAGGGATTTATGGCGGTGTTTACCCGCTCGCATAAAGTTTTGAA
This sequence comes from Urophycis tenuis, assembly GCA_036785325.1. Classification (NCBI taxonomy): domain Eukaryota; kingdom Metazoa; phylum Chordata; class Actinopteri; order Gadiformes; family Phycidae; genus Urophycis; species Urophycis tenuis. The sequence continues at coordinate 3,525,764 of JAXIVH010000022.1, read as the reverse complement.
AGTCAACGCTCACTCCTCCCTGCACCTCTAAACCCCCCCCCCCCTCGCTCTTTAAATCAATACATACAGTATATAGACTCTCTCTCGCTCACTCGCTCCTCTCTCTCTCTCTCTCTGCCTCTTCTCCCAAAATGAATGAATGATGACAGATATTTCCCCGAGGTTTAATTCTAGGCCAGGAATGAAACGCATAATGCTCAAACCTTGCAGTATACAGTAACCTAGAGAGAGCGGGGTATGGAAATTCAGCGGAACACCGAACATCCCGTGGAATTACCCACGTTGTTCATCTCTCATCGCCTGGCCAAGAGGCGGGGCCGGGAGTTATTACAGGGGGGAGGGTGGGGGGGGGGGGGGGACGGCGGGATTCGGCGGTGGGCCGGCGCAGCGGGCCGTCACGGCGGGACACGTGCAGGAAGACGTGTGTCTGTCAGTTATTGGGAGCGACGCACGCAGCCCGCCATGATCGGCCCGCGGGCCGGGCCAGAACCTCGACCCGGGAGTTCATAACGGACCCGTCGGCTCCCATTCACCTCGGTATGAATTCACACTCCCCCTGAGAAAGCTGAGCAGACCCTCCCCTCCCTCCCTCATCTCCCCTCCCTCCCCCTCCACCCCGGTAGCCGTGCTGCAGAATAGGTGGCGACATGATCCCCTGTTTGGTATTCTGCTGAGGGCGATATCTATTTTAGTTAGAGAGGGAGAGGGGGAGAGAGAGAGGGAGGGGGGGGGGGAGAGAGAGAGCGGGGGGAGAGATGGAACGAGAGACAGGGATACAGAGACGGGGGAGTAAGAAAGAGAGCGAGGTGGGATAAAGAGACGGGGAGAAAGATAGAGAGAGAGAGAGAGCGGGACAGAGCGAGCAGAACAGAGAGGGGGTGAGAGAATGAAAGAGAGCGATAAAGAGACAGGGGAGAGAGAAAGAGAGAGAGAGACACAGGGGGAGCTGGAGAGAGAGAGAGAGAGAGTGGGTGGAAGACGTGGCGTTATGAAAGTTCCTGTCCCACCATTACTCAAGCGTTGTCAGTGCTGATGCAGCACAGACAGCCTGCTCCCCGCTGAACCAACAGAAACACACCACAGAGTCGCTTAGCTACTTTATTTTTAAGTCCTTTTCTTTTTTCATCTCGGCGCATTTATAAAAAAAACGGTCAAAGTCCGTTTTTCAAAAATTCCTTCTTTAGTTCATCCATTAGTTTCGGGAATAAGATGTTTGTTTTTCCCCTCATCATTATGGTGTGTACCAATGTTACCAATAAGTAATGGCACTAATAAGTTAGGCAAAACAGTTAACTCAACAAAGTTTAATGCCGGCATCCATTTTAACTCATTAAACACGTGAGACCCATTTACACATAACACACCAGGTTCTGATTTGGGGGCCGCTTTAACTTTGAAACTCTCGTTCTGCTGAGCCTGGCTGTAATTAGCGACTTAGCATGTGATTCTCTGGAGGGGAACCAAATGAGCCTTGAAACTGAAATCACAATTTCACACCCGCGAGCCGCTAGCCGCTAGCTGCGCTCGTCCCGGAAAACTCCGGGGACGGCCGGTCGGCGGCCCAAACTCAGAGCGGTCGAACCGTTTCGAAACCGTTCCCTGAATGAGTTCAAGAGGTCAGCGTGAAACGTGAAGACAGGTGCGACAGGTGGGAAACTAAACATGAATTTTACATGATCCCCCCCACCCCGTACCTCCCCGTCCCCCCAGAGAGAGACGGTTAAACATAATTGATTTATTCCACCGAATAATTTGGGTGCGCAGGGAAGAAGAAAAAAAAAAAAAAAAAACGAGAAACTAATCCTCTGGCAAAGAAATGTCAAAACAAAAAAGTTATTTTCCAACCGTCGTCGTCTCTCTTTTTTTTTCTGAAGACCCCCGTAATGCAGTTACAGTTCAGAACCTACCCAGAGAACACACACACACGCACACACACACACACACACACATGCACGCACCACACACACACATACACGCACACGCACACGCACACACATACAAGCACACACACACACACGCACATACACGCACGCCCACACACCACATGGACAGACCACAGACACACACACACACACACACACGCACACACACACACACACAGACACACACGCACGCAGACACACACACACGCACCACACACACACATGCCCCAGACACACATACACACAAACACACACCTGCCCCACACACACCCACACCGACACATCCTGGGATGTTTCAGGGGAGTCTTGATGCGGAGGATTCGACCGATACCAGAAGATGTTGGCCGCTCTTGCGTCAGTAAAGTTCTCCCCCAGCTCTTTGGTCAAACTTTGAAAGGTGAGTTTTTCCACTCAAAGTGTGTCTTGCAAGTGAAGGAGGTATACACACGTGTGTGTGTGTGTGTGTGTGTGTGTGTGTGTGTCTGTGTGTGTGTGTGTGTCTGTGTGTGTGTGTGTGCGTGTGTGTGTGGTGTGTGTGTGTGTGCGTATACGTGCGCTTATGGAGTGTGTGTGTGTGTGCGTGTGCGTGTGCGTGTGTGTGTGTCTGTGTGCATGTGTGTGCGTGTCCGTGTGTGTGTGTGCGCATGTGCGTATGCTTGTATGTGTGTGTGTGTGTGTGTGCGTCGGTTGCCCTGGTTGTAATTACTCCCACAGGGACCCTCCCCTCCCCTCCCCCATTGTGTGTGCTCCTCCCCAGAGATATTTTGTCTTGAGGAGTGTAGGAACACAAACCAGCTTGTTCCTACCAAACGGAGAATCAATGGCGAGGCAGAGTTTAACCACGTTTATGGAACCTCCACAGTTTCTTAAATACCCTCCCGCCCCCATCCCACCCCCGCGCTTTGTGTCTCTAAGTGGGGTTTGTTATTCGGCGCCAACCGGCCACTCGTTCGCCGTGGGCGAGGCCCGTGGCGGCGGGTGGTGGCGGCGGTCAGGATCGCTTCGGGGGTCACAGCGGGTCGGGGGGGAGGTCGTTTGTACGTACATAACCCTGACATCTCCTACGTGTCTCTGCTCCGACGCGGCAGCCGGAACTTTAAAAATTTTAAAAATGAATACAATTTGGGTTCTGAGACTTCAGGACCCCCGCCCTCCACCCCTGGTGGGAGACGAGAGCGTCTGAACCCTGCATGTTGCCGTGGCTACGGTTCAATCAGAAGCTTTAATGTTTGTTAACTTTGTGATGAAACATTCATGCTAGTCAAGCGCCGCGGCGGCAGAGGTGGCGGTGCTGGGACCACCACCGTGCTAGAAGAGATGTCGGGTGGGGGGGGGAAACAGCCCCGACCAATCACGGCTCAGCTCCGCTCATCCAGGTTTCTGTACCTTTTTTCCCCACGTCGCTCTGCTGGCGCTAGCCGGCGGTTCGCGCGGCGCTAGCTAGCTTGCGCGGGGCGACGGTTTCAAGGGGGGCTCGGAGAGAGAGCCTGCGGAGAACGACGTTCAAAACGCATCGTGTGATTCCCGTTGGCAATCCTGCGCGGGAATTCCCTGTTCTGCGTGTTCTTTTTGTTGCGGGGGGGGGGGGGGGGGGCGGGGCGGGTTTGTCGTGCTTCATTACAACCCCCGCGGATGAGCACCACGCATACTGCGATTGCGTTTAATCAGCTTTTAATAATTTACCACGAATCCATAAAGTATCTCATTCCCGGTCCCCCGGGAATGATTTATTTATACGTTGTAGGATTTACACTTACCGTTGTGTGGACGGTTGTTGTAAAAGAAAAAAAAGATTTACGCGTGGCGCTCCCAAACCTACATATTCATCTGTGGATTTATTGCGTCGTTTCTTTATCGCCGTCGTTTTTCTTCTTTGTGCTCGAAAGCTTGACGCCGGGAATTAGTTTCCTTGCATAGATATGTCATAATGCCCCCCGGCTCACGGCCGGGAAATGGGCTTGTTCCTCTCTTTTTACTCGCCAGTTTTACGTCACCGGGGGCCGACAATTCCAGCCGCTCTCTTTCGGTCTCGTTGCCCACGGCGCCGGTTAACAGCCCGGCAGAACCCCGCCCCCCCTGCGTGGCCGCGGGCAGATGGCGCCGCCCTGCGACGCTCCGTGTCCTTCTGAAGCGGTCTGAACGGGACCAGCTCTCTCAGCGCCGGACGTCGCCCGTGGTTTTTCCCCGTGGAGCGCTGAAGCCCAAACCTTGTGTTCTGGCGTGGCGCTGGGCCCGGCCGGCCGGCCCACGCCGGGCCCCCAGAATAAACAACGCTGGCCGGCGCCGACCTCCCGGTAAATTGAGGCCCGTCCAATCAGATCGCAGCTTTGTTTGGGCGTCCTGAAAGCGATGGAATCACAAACACACAGCGACCGGCGTCCTCCGCTGGCGAATCTAAATACACATTTCATTTTCCCGGGGAGCCAGACGAGCTCGCCGGGGGCTTGATTCACTCGTTTGCCGTTCAGACGGAGCGGGTGGAGGCAGAAACCACCAAGATGGCTGCCGGGATTGGGAGTGTGGAGATGTCAGGGCGGGGGGTCCAGCGGTCGTGTTGAGTTGGTGGGGCTGCATTCTGAACGCCCCAAACTACACGTAGAGTCTCTACCTGAAGACTTTGGGACTCTCTGCCCGCTTGTTCGTTGATCTGATTGGATAGATGCACACGTTGGAGATTAGGGTGAGATGATTGGCCAGGTGGTCCGAGGCCCGCCTCTAGCCCGGCCACTTCTGAACCTCCTTAACCCCATTAGTCGGCACACACACACACACACACACACACACCTGCCCCCCGGACCCCCGTGCTGACTTCAAGGCTGTTTCTAGGTCAGCTGACCCCGGGCCGCGCCCCATTCAGCGCCGCCGCCACCGCCGCCGGGCTAACAGACGCTAAGTGCCTTTTCGCCGCCATTTCGCGGCTCCCCGCGGTGGGG
>JAXIVH010000022.1:3518753-3520709 GCA_036785325.1 Urophycis tenuis | reverse complement strand
GACAGCGATGTTCCTCCAGTGAGCATCATTAAAGCCTCTAAAAGGTAGAGAGGACTTATTGTCAGCCCACTGGATGTTTCCATTCCTCCCCCCGAAGCCTGCGGTGGTTGAAACCAAATCACACAAGGTGATCACACAAGGTGATCGCACTGACGAGCCAACAGCTTGAGAGTGGAAATCAAAGCCAAACTGAGTGTAGCACCAAGCAGCCCAATTTAAACTCACAAACTCAAACCCATTTTGTGTCACAAAATGGTTGTACGGTTCACACAGAGAGATTTTGACCTTTGTGCAAACATTTCCAGACCGTTGACGTGTCAACAATCTCCCCACACATAACCAGAGTGGAAAGACCCTGGGTGTCATCGCCAAACGGCGGCCATCTTTTGTCCTCTTGCAGCTGAGAGCCACAGTCACCTCGCTGTGTGTGTGTGTGTGTGTGTGTGTTTGTGTGTTAGGGGAGGTTCCATTTTCCATTTCACAGCAGATGCGCTTCTGGTTATCGCCATCAATATATTTATAAAGTTTCAAAGCACGAGGAGAAAACCGCAGAATTCTCTAAATTCCGGACTCGGATCCCGGAGAATCAGGAACAACAAACAAACAAATAAAAACACTCTTGGGGGCGTGGTCCTGTTCTGGCGGCCTGGCGGGGGGTGAAGCGGTTTGAACTGCCGTCCCGGGGACATTTACGGCGGTCTCCAGGGGCCAAGGTGACTTTGCGTTTCCTGCCGCGGCCTTCCGGCCCCCCCCTCGCCGCCATAACTCACCGTTACAAATCGGCCGTTTCAAATCAAAGCCCCCCCACCCTGGGTATATAGCGCTGTGGCCAAACACCCCCCCCCCCCTCCGTGGTACAGGTTGATGTCTCACGTCGCCATTCAGAGTGATGAGATTTTGTGTTTATTTATTTTTTGATGCGTATTTTTGATTGGTTTTGATTTTTGAGTGTAAAAGTTATAGCGAAGAGAGAGAGAGGGGGGGGGGGGGGGGGGGGGGGGGGGGGGGCTAACTTCCTACCCCTGGTGGCAGACATGTTGAAAACCGCAGGGATTTATGACTGTGTTTACCCGCTCGCATAAAGTTTTGAAAGTCGAGGCTCACTCCTTCCTGCACCTCTAAACCCCCCCCCCCTCCCTCCCCCCCTCGCTCTTTAAATCAATACATACAGTATATAGACTCTCTCTCACTCGCTCTCTCTCGCTCGCTCTCTCTCTCTCTCTCTCTCTCTCTCTCTCTCTCTCTCTGTCTCTGCCTCTTTCTCCCCAAAATGAATGAATGATGACAGATATTTCCCCGAGGTTTAATTCTAGGCCAGGAATGAAACGCATAACGCTCAAACCTTGCAGTGCTCATACATATATATATATATATATATATATATATATATATATATATATATATATATATATATATATATATACAGTAACCTAGAGAGAGCGCGGTATGGAAATTCAGCGGAACGCCGAACATCCCGTGGAATTACCCACGTTGTTCATCTCTCATCGCCTGGCCAAGAGGCGGGGCCGGGAGTTATTACAGGGGGGAGGGTGGGGGGGGGGGGGACGGCGGGATTCGGCGGTGGGCCGGCGCAGCGGGCCGTCACGGCGGGACACGTGCAGGAAGACGTGTGTCTGTCGGTTATTGGGAGCGACGCACGCAGCCCGCCATGATCGGCCCGCGGGCCGGGCCAGAACCTCGACCCGGGAGTTCATAACGGACCCGTCGGCTCCCATTCACCTCGGTATGAATTCACACTCCCCCTGAGAAAGCGAGCAGACAGTACCCTCCCCTCCCTCCCTCATCTCCCCTCCCTCCCCTCCACCCCGGTAGCCGTGCTGCAGAATAGGTGGCAACATGATCCCCTGTTTGGTATTCTGCTGAGGGCGATATCTATTTTAGTTAGAGAGGGAGAGGGGGAGAGAGAGAGAGAGGGGGGGGGGGAGAGAGAGAGAG
>JAXIVH010000022.1:3491253-3511253 GCA_036785325.1 Urophycis tenuis | reverse complement strand
GAGTCTCCGCTCCCCTGCCCGCTACTCGAACCGTGTGGGAATCCGGCGTGTTTTTTTTGTTGTTGTTGTTGCTTTGAAACAAACTTGCTCCCGACAACAAACTGTCCTCCTGCTGCAGCCGCGTTGGCATGGCAACCGCCTCCGAGGCCTCAGACGACGGTGGTGGGCGGGACTGTAGGAAACGGACGCACGTCAGAAACGGATCTTGATAGAAAGTCTGCCGCCATCCTCTTTCCGGGGGGGAGACAGAGACCCTGCCAAGCCCCACCCCCATGTGCGTCTGTGTGCGTCTGTCTGTGTGTGCGTGTGTGTGTTTGGGTTCTTTGCGCAAGCGCCCGTCAAAGAGTGTGAGTGGCTTCTTCTTCGACGGCTGCCAGTCAGCTCGCGCGCGTAGCAGGTGGCGGCAGACGCGGTCACATTGTAATGGCGTCCGCTCCGCGTCACGTGGCGGTAATTGAGGTGATTAGTCATCACCACCACCTGTCAGTTGAGTCAGATCTGCCGCAGTAATGAACGAAATGATCGAGCAGCCATCCCCAGCAGTGATGGGGGGGGGGGGGGGGGGGGGGATCTGTAATGTCGTCTATATATATATTTCTCCCCGTCCTTTGTCCTTTAAGATGCTGTGTGCACGTTCACTGCCCATTTCTATGGCAGTGTTAGCCTTTCAACGTTTTCCAATCCAGCGTGGCAAATAATTCATAGCTGGCTACCTGAGCCGGTGGGCTCCAGGACGAAGAGGGGAATGGTTTTTCTGAGCGCTCCTTACTTATGCTCTCTGATCCTGGTTTTGATCCCGGGTTGATTTAAATGGATTGGGAAAAGGGACAAAAACACGCTGGCCAGCGGCCTGGGTAGAGCTACGCTATGCTGACACGTCTGACTTTCATTTGTACATGTAAAAAACATTAAAGGTCCGATTTAAGAGCTATTATTTGGGTGTCGTTTGTAAGAAGTGGCCCGAGCCATCTGTCAGCAATTAGTGAGTAAATTGCACCGTGCAAGTTTCGAGTTGACCGCACCTGCCTCTCTGCGGGAGCCAATTAAGAATTGAGATGCCCCCCCGGGGTCATTTCTGACCAATCAGGGGCATCTCTTCCGCGGATTGGTCTGGAGAATCCATCTCACCTGTCAATCACAGGTGCGTGAAATACGCAACACGTCTCAATGGTGGAGCAGCTTGTAGAAGGAAGGAGGTAGGAACGTGCAGACATTTCGGGGGGGGGGGGATGTTTAGTTTACCAGTCTCTCTCTCCACTCTGCCGCCTCTCTTCTCTGTGTTCAGATCTTACAGCCCCTTTCACAGGGAGACTGCTGCCTGGCGTGGAGCTTGGAGGAGGTTCAATAGGATTAAATAAACAGGTTTAAGTGGGAAGTGGTTACGTTGATGTTCCGGTAAAGGTAGCCGTTCTGGGCAGCGCTGTTGACAGAGGGAGTCTGGCCAATCTTGTGTCCCCCTGCCATTTCCGGCACTTCCTCACTCCCTCCCCTTCATCCCTGATGGGACATAAGGCCGAGGTAAGCTCTCTCTCGCCGCCACGCTCCTGTCCCTGGCAGCCCGCTGGGCCTCCTCGCCCTGGCAGAACCCGCCCGGTTCCGGCGCTGTGCGCTCAGGAAAAAGCAAGCGGGACCAAAGACGAAAAGTAACAGTGGACCAAAAAGAAGAAAAAAAAAGAAGAAGAAGATCCTCATCTGCTCAGTCAGAGTGTTGAGTGTTTGAAGTCCATTAGACAGATTTCATGAAAGCTCGGGAGTTTAGATTCTGTGGGGCGGCGGGCCCGGCTGTCGGACCTCGCTGGTCGTCCGCTCAGAGAGCAGAGAGCGGTACGCAGAAACCCTGTTCCCCGTGGAGCAGCCCGGGGGAGTTCACTCGCTGTGCTTCCGCTAAGATGGCAGGAGATTCACGCCATGGCACGCTCACATGTGGTGGCGTTCACTACCTCACTTTCACTTTCACTTTTGTATTTGGTATTTCGTACTTGTATTTTTGTGCCGTACGCGTATTTTTCTGTGTTGTCTGTACAATGTCTGTTTGTTTGTCTGATTGTTCACAGACAAACCCACAGACGTGCCTGAGTGTGTGTGTGTGTGTGTGTGTCACTGTCTCACTGTGTGTGTGTGTGTGTGTGTGCACGCGGGTGTGTGTGTGTGTGTTGTCCCTAGCAACAAGGAGAGCTGTCCCGTTGCAAAAGGAGCATGTCTGTGAGGACTCTGATGTGAACCCTCTCCCATCCTCCATGTGCCCTTTCAGAGAGTCCTATGTGGACTTGGTGGAGGGAACTTGGGCCCACGATACTTGATGGTAACACATGATACTGTCATACTATGGCTGTTCCTTAAAATGTACACTGACAAGTCATGGTTTATGCTACGAGACATGTGAGATATGAGACATGCATTCAGAAGTAAAACTGTCTGTCCCACTCGTGACATAACTTCTGGTGAATGTTCACAATCACCAAAGGATTCAAGGATTCAAGGATTCAAAGGTTTTATTGTCATGTGTGCAGTAAAGAAACGCGTTTCCCTGGACAATGAAATGCTTACTTTGCTGCCCACACTGGATACCATATATAAATAATGTATAAAATAGAATATAAATAGAAACTGTACAAATAGAAATAAAAAATAAGAAAATATACATAAAATAAAAATAAAAATAAAGAAAAATAAAATAGAAATATAAAATTTAGAAGATGTGAATTAAATGAAATGGTGAAATGAAATTGTAAATGTGCATTGTGCATCAGCAGCTGTAAACATTGAACATTATTGTGCAAAAGTTAGTGCAAGTAAAGTGTCCAGTGAGGATGTCCATGGGGGGGTGGGGGGGGCGTTCTGTCCTTAAGGGGGTTCAGCTGTTCAACAGTCTGACGGCCGTGGGGAAGAAGGAGTTCTTGAACCTGGTGGTTCTGCATCTCACACTCCTGAACCTCCGGCCTGAGGGCAGGAGTGTGAAGAGTCCGTGCTGGGGGTGAGTGGGGTCTTTGGTGATGGAGGCAGCTCTCCTGTGGACTCTGCGTTGGTAGATGCTCTGCAGAGAGGGCTGTGGTGTCCTGGTGATCTTAGACGCAGTCTTTACCACTCTCTGCAGGCGTTTGCGGTCCCACACAGTTGAGCTGCCGTACCACACGGTGATGCAGGTGGTCAAGACAGACTCAATGATGCAGCTGTAGAAGTTGCTGAGGATCTTGGGCGCCATCCCAAATTTCCTCAGCCTCCTCAGGAAGTACAGCCGCTGCTGAGCCTTCTTCACCACCTGTGTGGTATTGAATGTCCATGTGAGGTCGTCACTGATGTGGACCCCTAAGTATTTGAGGTTGCTCACCCTCTCAACCTCAAGACCTCGGATGAACAGTGGCTGATGAGGCCTCTTCTCCTTCCTCATGTCCACAATCATTTCTTTGGTCTTGTCAGTGTTGAGGGTGAGGTTGTTGTTTCCACACCACGTCACCAGACTGTCCACCTCCCTCCTGTAGTCCGCCTCGTCTCCGCCAGTGATACGTCCAATCACGGCGGTGTCGTCACCGAACTTAATGATGGTGTTGTCAGGGTAGGAAGCGACGCAGTCGTGGGTGAACAGGGTGTAGAGGATGGGGCTGAGGACACAGCCCTGCGGGGTCCCGATGTTGGTGGTGATAGTGGCTGAAGTCCTTTTCCCAATCCTGACAGACTGTGGTCTGCCAGTCAGGAAGTCCAGGAGCCAGTCGCAGAGGGAGGGGTGAAGTCCTAGAGCAGACAGTTTATGGGTGAGTTTGTGGGGGACGACGGTGTTGAAGGCGGAGCTGTAGTCAATAAAGAGCATCCTGATGTAGGAGTCTTTATTTTCCAGGTGGGAAAGGGAGACATGGAGGGCGGCAGCGATGGCGTCGGAGGTGGACCGGTTGTGCTTGTAACCAATTCAATTGACTGACTATGGAAACTCAGTCGGTAGAAGCCATCGAAATGAATTCCACCGCGCATAAGAAAACATAAAAAACACCTTACTTCAGCAAATGTCTATTTAATGGTAAACATAGGCTGCATGTCTTAGTAATAATAATGATAATAATAATAATGTATTTTATTTAAAGGCGCCTTTCAAAGCACTCAAGGACACCTTACAAGACAAGTTAAAAAACAAGTTACAGTATCATACTCTGTCAGTGTGTGATAGAGTATGCCACTCTGAATAAGTGTGTTTTTAGGCGTGATTTAAAGGTGGAGACAGAGTCAGAAGAGTGAATGTCTGGTGGGAGAGAGAGTTCCATAGGCAGAGAGAAGATTGGCTAAAAGCTCTTGACCCCCATGGTGGATAGGTTGGAGCTAGATGGAGCTGAGAGCTGGATGGCAGAAGAGGATGGGAGAGGGCGTGGAGGTGTGTGGATCTGGATGAGTTCAGAGAGATACACTGGTGCCAGGCTGTGAAGGATCTTAAAAGTAAGGAGTAGAATCTTAAAATCAATGCGTGATTTGATTTAGTGAGCACTCTTTCCCAGTGAACATGTCAGCTGAGCTCACTGGGGGCTAGAAGGAGGTGGGGTGTGGCTCTCTCTCCCACAAATACTAATATTGATCAACCATTCATGTTGTCATACTCTGCATAATCTGTGAGGACCATTATGGATTAGAGAATTGGTTGGAGAAGTTTTGTTTCACCATAATCCCTACTTCTTCTTCATCTTCATCTTCGTCTTCGTCTTCTTCTTCGTCCTTTGGAGCACTATACCCAAACTACGAAGCCAAATAAGAGCTGTGTTTTGCTGTAAGTGCCAAACCGTTTCCTGTGTCTGCATAACGCCTGCTTAGCCCAGCAGCCTCTCCAACCTTTACCTCCGCATGTCATTCTAAAGGTCGCCTCATCTCTCAAAACAAGTCATGAAAACAGCAGATTAATGAGTCACATCTCAATTGTGTGTGTTGACAATAGAGCGCCCATCTATTATCAAGTCGTATACAATTGAGAGGTGGTGCATAATTGTTTCATTAAGGCCAGCGGGGCCATAACAGCAATGTAATACACACAACACATAAAACATACAATGTATGCTTCGTCAACCTGTGCCAATAAAACCGGTAATGCAATGGTTACAACGTTGCATTCTCATCCTCCACGGTCAGTGGCGCGGATATATATATATAGCCCGTATAGACACAGCGTACACTCCGATCCACAAGGATTGAGAGCCTCTCCGGATTTTCCACAGATCCCCGTTACCCAAAAGGAGGGGGAAGCGGCTGCGGCCCGCGGATTGGCTGCTCGAAGCTCGTCAGAACCGGAGGAGGCTGGGAAGAAAGGAGCATAGTGTTGTGTGTGTATGTATGTGTGTGTGCGTGTGAGTGTGTGTGTATGTGTGTGTGTGTGGAGGCCGTCTGGGAAAGTGGAGCAGCGCACAACAATCTCTGCTGCTGAGATGACCTAACTGCACGCCGCTGCCTTCCTCGTGTACGGGGGGGACACTCCGCGCGTCCGCCAAACGCTCCACGGGACATCGATTCGGAAGGGAGACGATCTAACAAGTCGCTGGCCTTATTTTGGTCCTCGGAAACTGCCGCATTTCTACCCTTTTTTTTCTCGGGGACTGACTGTCTGCCCGTGTGGCGGTCGGAACAACACAGACACTTGTATGGGTAGGAGCGGTCCGCCCTGAGCGCACGGGGCGAGAACGCATCGGAGATAAATACAAACCCCCCTTTTATCAAGGGAGGGAGGGAGGGAGGGGAGGGGGGAGGCTTACGCGAAACAACACGTTTGATGCGCTTGTCAAGCCGTTAGCTTGGGCTAACAGCTGAGGCCGGGCTTGTCGTCGGCGGGCGGCTGACTCGCAGACACGTCCTGTGCGTGAGAACTAAAGTCGACAAGTGGGCTCCGCGCTGCCGTGTGGACCCGTTCCGTCTCGCCAGGAGGGGAGGAGGGAGGAACGACGAGCCGGGGTCCGCCTTGCATGCGTTCCGCGTACGGCCGCAGCAGGAACTAGTCGGGAATCACCTTTTTTTTTGGAAAGAGATTTCCTTCTCCTCGACTCGACGCCCCGGGGGTCCTGTTTCTGCAGCAGGTGAGTGATGGACGGGACGCGTCGGGAGGTGACGCGTCACCGGAGCCCGGGGTTCAACCCGCCACACACTGCGTCGTCGGTGCGACGTGTGTGTGTGTGTGTGCGCGTGTCTATATGTGTGTATTAGTTTGTAGGCTTACCCCCTCACCCTTAAAAAAAGTAATCGTGCTGTAAATTGGTGTAAACGGGCCTCTGCGCGTATTCTAAAAAACTGCAGATTGCGTCCCGGAATCCTCCAGACTGGACAGAGGGATCAGCGCACAATAAAAGCTTTTTTAATTCTCCACGTTCATCCAACTGAGGTTTAAGGAGCAGATGGATGGCTGCAGCCGACAGCCGGGTCAAGTTAAACCCATAAAGTTTCCGCTCATGTCCTAATGAGCTTCACTCTAAATGGACCCCTTGGACGCTCGTCGTTAGTGAACAGCCAGTGGGGCTTTTTGTGTAATGAACAAATGCATCCATCCAATAAGACTTTTTTTTTTTTTTAGTTAAAGCCACAATGCACTTCCTGAGCCACGGTGTCCGCCAAACTCTGAGACCCCCAGAAAATCGTAGAAGTTCTCATGCAGAACTCCCGTTGAGTCAATAATATCTGTAATTGTTCTTCAATGCTTTATATGCCTTTTTGTGCATTAACCGTAAAAATATTGAGTATCCTGCCATAACTGTAAATCCTAAACATCGTGCAGAGGGCTACTTTAGTGCTTTTTTTCATTTCGTGGCAGTCATCGTTGGTGGTTGATGCCTTCTCGATAACGGGAGAAGCCCCCGACCCTTATATCAAGCATACAACGTGACCGATTTGACAGTTATAGCGAAGACCCCTTGACCTTTTTGAGATTCCGCTAAGTCCACGTCACGTGTAATTTATCTGTGGGCCTTTAGCCCTTCATCACAGTTGACCATCACGGGTCCATACAAGCCTCCACGAACAGAATGGTTTGATGACGCGCTCCCCATGATGGCTGAGATATTGCATCCCTGTTTATTGGTGTAATTTATAGAAGTCGAATCTCAGTGCATATTTTAACTTTGTCATCAATGGCATTGCCATTGAGGGGTTTGTCAAAATCCAACTGATTTGAGGGAGCAAATGAGAAACGCTGCATTGGATTGTTGAGACATACATTTGAAATCCATGCGCATGCCGTTGCACTGTGTAAAAAGACGGGATGTTTTTCCCCGATCCCTTACTGTGAACTCACAGACAGTTTAGTGAGAACTCTCAAAAATCGCCAAGGGGAGTTCAGGGAAGGGTTCTCCTGCACTAGATGTCAAGCAGCCAGACGAGTCGAGAGGTGAATGGTGTGGGCGGGTCAATATTGAACCAGAAAACTTGGTGTCATTAAAGTGTCCTTCATATTTCGGTAAAAAAAAAAAAAAAAAGAGTGAGCCAGCCAAGGAGATATTGTGCAGACTACTGACATGTGTCCATGGGTTTGGTCAGTTGGTCTGCTGGTCATGGATGGAGATGGAGAAGTGAGAGCTCTCCACAGCTGTATTTGCGGTGCGTTTTTGTCAGTTGCTGATCGCCATCAGCTCAAAGCGGCGAGGAAGTCTCTGGTTCATCAAAGCAAAGCCCCATCCAAATGTGATTTTGTGAAATTGTGACAATGAATAATGGCTTCTTTTGACGGTGGGCTTTCTCATGATGACAAACACTTTTTTTTTTCTTCTTTTTTCTGGAAATTGCCATTTTAATGAGAAACCGAGTTGTCTCCACGCATTGGGGGGGAAAAGCACTCAGCTTTGGGGATTTTATGTGCCATTGTTTGAAGGAATATTTCCTCTCTCCTAAACAGTTGAAAACGTAGTGAGAGACTAGCAAACTTGTGTACAGTGCTGATGGGGGGGGGGGGGGGGGGGGGGGCGGCATCTGAAGTAGCTTCTGTTTTACATGGTGTGAGGTCTCGACCCTTCGACCCGTCTTTCTCCAGTGAGTGCCCGAGACGTTGACCCTCAAGCTACTCAAGACCACCTCCTCAGTCTGACGTGAAGCTGTAACACTCACTTATAATCAGCCGCCATGGTCCACTCTGGACAGGAAGTATAATGAAAATGTATGCAGGAGGTGATAAAGAGGCCAAGCTGATTACACCCCTAATGCATGAGGCCGCTAAATCCACAGCCACAAACAAATCTCGTTTTAGCGCAAACGGCGCGACCCTCTGATTAACGCGCGGCCGTAAACCGCGGCGTAATCGGAATATATATGTTCTGGTTCTCGGCAATGGTCATGAGGTCCTGCATATTTAATGGCGGCGCGGACGCCAGTATCTGGGTGTTAATGTTTGCGTCATCAAAAGGCTGCGATGCGCTGTATATCACGGGGAGATTGCTTTGTGATGGCCCCCGGCGCTGTCCGAATCAAACCACACAATTGCCCCGCTGTAAATTGTTTAAGTGTGCTAATAAACCCTTCCCCTCCCCCCCGCGTGACATACTATCACAGAATCACAATTAAGCCCCATGAATAACTTATTCATCCCCCTTCTGAATCATTGATTATCGTTATAACAGCACGCACGGAGGAAACTTATTTGTCGGACACACACACACACACTGCAGGCGCGGTCAGAGCCTGGCTGAGGTTTTTACTTGAATGTCAAATGTTGAATATATTTCGCTAAGTCTTGGTCCTAAACCCCCCCCCCCACCCCCCCCCCCCACCCCCCCCAGGTCGTGTAGCATTTGTTGTTGATTCAGCCCTCAGCGTTCACCCCTCCCTGCACTGAAATGCTGCTCTCAAAATGATTGACCGTAGGCCAACCCAAGGAAGGCTGGGCCTGTCGGTGATAACGCATCTGCACCCTGAACGCATCACAGTCATTCAGAATGAGTATGACTGGGTTTGCGTGCGAGAGGCGCATCTCTACGTCTACCTTCCCCCCTTGTTGATGTCACATCTAAAGGACGTGTATTCTGCCTCCAACATCACATCTGATCTCGGTGACGGGTGTTTGCCGCGTGCACCCCGACACGCCCCTCCTATCAGCCGACGGTGTCATGTTATGGTTTCCCCCCCCCGTGCCTGGCTGGCGTGGGCCGCTCCATGTTATGTCACTTGTGGCGTGGGCCGCTCCATGTTATGTCACTTGTGGCGTGGCCCAGTGTTGTCCTGACGAGTCGCCCCCCCCCCTCCCAGCCCTGCCAGGCGTTGGCCTTTGTTCCACTTCCTGTCCCACTCTGGAGCGTGCTGTCCAGGGGGGGGCGGTACGACGGCGAGCCGGGGAGAGGCCGTGCACTGGGACAGACAGGGACTCCAGGACCGGAGTCACTCCACACTGTGGTCCTCCCTGTCCCCGACCACCACCTCCACCTTCAGCTCCCAGAACCTTCACACCACTCGGGCTTCATCAGGCCCACCCTGGTCTCCAGCGGGGGGGTTAGAGATGTGTCGACAGTCACTGAACTCCCCCCTTTCTCCCCCCTCCTCACCCACCCACCCACCCATCCCCCAGTCTGCAGTGGTTAAACCAGATGATCCGAAGACAATTTGATGAAGAGAGGGTCCATCAGGAGAGACGTGGTTCTCGCCTTGTCTGAATTATTCACCGCAGCAGAACGTGGTGGCGAGCGGTTCTCAATGGGTCTGAAGTGTTTCAAAGGAGCGCGTGGCTGGCTTCTCCTGCAGGAGCTCTTAACATTCCTGTTAGAGTTGTCTTTTCGGGGGGGGGGGGTCACACATGAATTCTGAATGAACGTGAAGGAACATCGGCGTCATTCAAAATGAATGAATGAAAGAACGTCCTGCGTGCGTGTCGTCTCGTCCCGCTCTCACCCGTTCACGTGGCGTCGACGCCGAATGTAAGTTGAACAGCCGACTCTGAAGTGGATCAAAGGGGATCTCTCTTCTGCGTGACACGTGGGGTATTCCCACTCACAATCCACAAGGCTCCACTACTTCCTCATCCTCCCGACTGTCACAAAGGTCACCGAGCCGCGGCGCCCACAGATGCGGAACATGTTGCCGTTTTTCCCCCCGACTTCTTAAGCAATAAACTAAAGCGGCCCCACCGAACCAAGAAGTGTGTGCTGAAGAGCCGGGGCCCCACTCTGTGAGTAAGAGGGCCCCCCCCCCCCCCCCCCCCCCGATGGATCCTAACTCCTCCACTCCCAGCCCTCGTTCCTCTCCAGCATGGCCTTCTGCAGCCTGCCACACGTTCAGTTCCCACCACAAGGGGCTCACCCCCGCTTGAGTCGGGCGGGCGTCACCTCCTGGTGCTCCAGGCCGGTCTGAACCTTCACGTCACGTAGAGGAGCAGATGTGCTTCTCTGTGGCTCTGCTGCACCGCCCCCCGGGGGGAGAGGAACCTCACCAGGCAACGTGTCCCGTCTCCTCCTGTTGTGTCCTCCTCCTGTGGCCTGCTGGGATGGGGTTCACCTGCGCTGTTGTTGTTGTTGTTGTTGTTGTTGTTCTGGGACACCGACGCCAGCCACTGGGTCGGGTTCGAGTAGCGCATTAATGGAGGGGGGGAACGTAATGGTGAAACTATATTGATGCGCGTTTCAAATTAATTGCCTTTTGTGATGTGTGTGTGTGTGTGTGTGTGTGTGTGTGTGTGTGTGTGTGTGTGACAATTTCAGGGTAATTTCATGCAATATATATAGTACAAACCCACACTTTCTCTCCTGACACTTCAACAGTCATGGATTTATCTTCTCATAATAACTCGCCTAATTTTGGACTAAAGAACTGGGTGTCTTCTTTATATTCGCACTGTTCAGTGCCGCTGAAAGACAGCCAACATTAATATTGAGTTATGGCCAAGCCTTTTGAGAGATGGTTTTCAGAACGTCATGCCTTGGCTGCATGACTAGAGAGTGACGAGGAGTTTTGAAAGCGGCAGTGTTTTCCAGATTTATCTCTTAATTTACCATCATCTCCGTTGTCTGTTCTTGTGATGAAGAACCATGTTCCCCCCCCATCGGCCCCCTGAAAGCTGAAGGGTGTTCTTTAGTCCACTGGTCGTCTGTTCTGGAAGCTAATTACACCTGTCCTGCGTGTTGGCCGACGGTCTCGTTTGCTCGCGCGTCTTTCGCTCTTGGAACGCGTCCGCGTCCAAAGTGGAGCCGCGCGGGTCCTTGAATCCTGTGAGGTCCTGGCCAGGGCGATCGCTTTGAAACGGGCTAATTTCCACGGGAAGCAGTTTAATTCCCACCCGAACCCTTCTCGCGGAGGAGGTTCGAGCGCATATTCACCCGGCTGCGGCGGCGGCGGGGTCGCGTCGTATATCGATCGTGTCATCATCCTCTTTGCTGTTTGGCGTCTCATCGCCCGTGGGTGACTATTGAGCCGTGTGCGCCGGAGGTGGATTCTTGGATGCGGTTGATGATCCTCGGTCACCGGCGCAGCCTCAAACACATCGCCGTTGCCGTCAGTGGAAGTGGAAGACGTCTTGTTGCCTTCTTTTCTTGTTTGATTACATTAAGTATTAATGTGCTGCACGTGCTGGTATGTGTGCGATTCAGAGTCTAACGCACACACGCACACGGACACACGCACACACACACACACACACACACACACACACACACACACACACACACACACACACACACACACATCCCACGAGAGGGTGTTGAACACCAAATCCAATCACATAGTATGTGACAGCCCTCCCACCAGCCCCTCACCCGCCGGGAACCGCGAGATGGAGGAAAGTTTCTGCGGTGACTGCAGCGATAACGCCGCGTGTGTTTACTCACTGCATTAGCAGACTCCAGGACCCCCCCCCCCCACCCAACACCCTCCTTCCAACCATTAGGGGACACCCCGTTTTGTTTTGGTTTTGTTTGTGTTTCTGGTCGCCAGCCCAACCCCATCCGGATGGATGATGGAAATACCACACGCAAGACATGGGCTGCGGTAACGGCTGACGCGAATTGATGCGCGGCCCCTCGAACGATCCTGGCGTCGTGGCGGGTGATGCGTTAACGTGGCGACGCGACTCGATGCAAATTGAATGTGCCGACAAGCCTCTTTGTGGCGCATCGCAGGAAATGTTCAATAGCGTCGCGGCGAGGAGTACAGGGGTCCCCTGGGGGGCGAGGGGGGCCGCGATGGCCCCCGCGCTGTGTTTTAAATCTTGTTTTTCTGTGTACGTGTGCGTTATTTTCCCTGTTGGGCTTATTAAATTAATTACGGACTCTTCTTACACCGTTCTTACACCGCGCCGAGGTCTTTGTGAAGGGGTTCTCAACCATGTGTGTGTGTGTGTCTGTGTGTGTGGCGTTGTGTGCAGCACGTCTCTCTCTCTCTCTCTCTCTCTCTGTAGATGGAGTGATGATTGCCAGCTTTGGCATCGCAGGGTTTGGAGGTGCACGTTGGCCTACTGCGCTAATGGCCTCACAACCTGCAGCTTTGTTTGCGTTTTGTGTTGTTGTTTGTTTTCCAGCATTGCATCAGTATTGTACTACAGACAAATGGACCGCAAACCCACAGCCTTTGCCTGTTTTTGTAAATGGCGAAATGACACCGCGAGTTTTCCAAAGATGGCAGTTTTGAATTAAACTTGACCGTGACCTGTGCTCTGTGAACCTAGATTGCGCCCATTTAAATTGGGATGTTCTCTCTCTTTATACTGCGGCTAATCAGAATGCATTCATTGGTTCCTGCAGCTCTTGTGAGTAATTACCTGTGATGTTTCCAAACTTTGCTGTCAAGGAAAGCCTTTAAGTCTTATCATCCCCCACTTTGGTGCAGATGGCTGTGGGCTTGGCATGCAGTCTCCTGGGAACGGCTGACTTCTAAAGCTGAAGTCCGCCTCTATATATGCATTGTTAATTGTTGTTAATAGTGACTGGCTTCACTTAAATCCATCACAAATGCACAAAAGGGTGTCTCTCGACAACGTCATATATTCCCTCCTAACAGAACAGTTATGATGTGGAGAAGAGTAAACAAAGGGAATTGATTTGCCGTGCCAAGAAATGGTGTCACCGTCATCGGGATCCCATTGGTTCATTGGAAGAAATGAAAGTCGAAATGAAGTCGAATAATAATAATAATTACAGACCAATTGCATGTATCAGGAGATAAAGGTGCAAATGTCACGTAGCTGGTGTGCGTCATCGGCTCAAAGCTCTTTATTCAAGGTTGCTCTTAAAGATGCACACCGTGCCTCTCCATTAGAAGTGATTCAATTCTGTATCATGTGTATTGACGCAATTTCACATGCATATCACATGTCATCCATTTGTAAAGTCATGGCCGTGAATTCAGAGCAGCGTATTCTGATTGCTTTCCCCCCTGTAGGAATATTTATATGAGTAAAATGAGTTAATGAAACCCACCATAATTATTGAGTCACAAAAGTGACCTTCTCTTTTCTTCTTCTTCTTCTCCTTCTCCTTCTCCTCCTTTTCCTCCTCCTCCTCCTCCTCTGTCATATCTCATAACCTCATGTGGGTCGAAAGGTGGCTTCAATGCTTCAACATATGCTTTTGTGGTTTGGCATTGTATTCAGACAGAGCGTGTGTGACCTGAGGGACAACGGACAGCAGAGGAGAGAAATGGGTGGATTCTCCAACAAAGATCTCAATGGGTTCGACTTCAACCCAGCCCCACAATAGGCCGATTGTTGTGCATCCTTTCAACGGGTCTTATCTCCAGCTTGCTTTATTAATGGCTACATCCAAACCATTTAAGTTTCTGTCTGCCGTGGCTGGAAGTAATGATCCTGTGTGTGTGTGCGTGTGCTCTATTCAAAGCAGGGGATGCATGCAGTGTACATTTTTTAATTGGTTGGCAGCTATTAGGAAACGGCAAACCCAAAACGGGCCAAAACCTGGAACAGCGTCCTGGAGGCCTCCTAAAGCAGACGTGAGCCGTTCAGATGACGAGATTAAAAAAATACTGTATCGCTATTTCCTGTGGGTTTTTGTTTTTTAGGGAAAAGCAGGGATTCATTTGACGCAATCAAGAGACGTTCCATTCCGACATTATTGATTACTGTTTCTGAACGGTGCCATAGTTGTGTACACCCAGAGGTTCCCGTTTGGAATGCAACGTAATGTATTTCGGGGGATGGAAGCGGTCGTCACCGGCTGAGCGGCAAGGGCGTAGGAACCGGGGGGGACGGGGGGGACCTGTCCCTCCCTCTCCAATATTGCAGACAGTCACATTTGTCCCACCCAAAAATTATACTGCCGAGGAGAAACATGTTTGATTTAGAAAATCTTGCTTTTATTTTGAAAGCCCAACCTTTACCTTTGCATGTATCTGTGTCTGTTCATTGAGGCATAAGATACAACTAAGAAAATAAAATTTGATATTTATCAGTTCATACTGCCATTCAAAATGTGTTTTCCTTTATCTTCACAAATGTATCTTTTTTGTAGAATAAAGTATGTAGGTGAATGTTTTGCAGTGTAGTTAATTGATGACATATTTCTGTTCAAACCATCAAGGGATCTGTCAGGTTTCCGACATGTGTCCCCCCCCCCCCACTGTTAAACTCATTCCTACGCCCCTGCTGAACGGTACCCAGGTGGGGATGAGCTACACCTTCATTGATCCCGGGGAGGGAAACGCCAGGCGTCGCGGCAGCAACCGAATGATTCACAGTGGAGTCGGCTCGGCTCTCAACGCTTCTCGTTGGCTCTCATTATTAAACGGCCCTTGAATTCCTGCTCTGAATGCACAGAGCCGTCCTTCGCCCCGACTCGTGAACGTTGTCCTCGCTCCGCGCTCCTGCAGAATGGTAATCAGCGCACCGCTGTGGTGACATAATGAAATGGAAGTTAACACCGCCTCCCTGATCAATACCTTTCTTTCTTTTTTTTTTTTTTTTTTTCGTTTCGTTTCATTTAGCGCCGAGCACACTCTGTGCCCCCGTCAGGATAATTGTCTACCGTTTTGACCTGGACCGTTTTTTTTGGCTTATCATGGAGACGGGAGTGACACCTCTCTGCCCGCCGGTGTCTCACCCCCCCCCCTTGGTGTCCCCGGAGACTGTAAGAGGCGTCGTTGTGCCTCGTCAGCCTGCTGTCGGGTCTCCGGTCTCCCCGGCCTGCCTGCCCCCCCCCCCCCCCCCCCCCCCCCCACCACGTCAGTCACGGATGGTAAATGGACCGCATTTACGTGCAGAACTGTTCACTCACCGCCGACTCGGAAGATGGCGCGTCCTCCGTGAACGCTGTGCGTTCGTTCAGACACGTCGTTCAGGCGGAGTGGCCCCAAATAATGGGTTGTCAAGTAGCGGCCATTGAATGTAACCGGCTGTAATTGCGTAGTCTGTGCGATATCTACAGCATGACGAGTTGCCAGAGCCCAGAGTGTGATGTCTGTTTTGTATGACGCGCTGCCAAGACAATTAGCATTCGTAGTGTATTCTGTAATAGAAAAGCAGCCAAAGAGTTGGATTTCGACAGATGTAAGCATCCAATGTGATGTTGCATCTTCCATGATTTAATGCTCGATTAGTCCTTAAAGTTATTGAACCAAAAGGACGGAATCCATCATTTGAATAGACCGATTGATTGATCGGTTATTCGTGAGTAATGCGTTGGATCAATCAGGCGATCATTATCCAGAGATGTTTCATTCTCCAGTACCAGGACCCGTTCCTGTGAGCTCCGGTCGTGTCGTCTGCAGCCTTTCTAAGAGTGAACGTATTTCGCTGCATGGCGGGGGCTATTGGCATAAAAAAAAACCCCACACACCCAAAAAGCCTGATCCAAACAGCATTAGGTTAAATGAATCAAAACCAACGGTAGAAAGTGGATTAAGAGGTGCAAGGACTCGCCACTCACAGAATAAACTAAATTGCTCGGCCGTATTCATTACCTAGTCGGGGAATTTGAGATTCAATTTGTGCACTTTAAGAAGGCCGCTCCTGCCTCTCACGTCCCCCACAAGTGATGGAGGGGAAAACAGATTGATGGCGCGGGACGGCCTGTCCTCTGGCTGTACACTTCCACCGAGGGCGGGTCTTAAGCAGGGCTCCACGTGAAGGGCAATCTGGGGATCAAATCACTTGTGACGGGTTAATAAAGTGTCTTGAGATGCCCTGACACGTCTCTCTCTCTCTCCCCCGGCCAGATAAGGGTCGCCGCCACTGCGGGGGAATGCGCCGGGCCTCCTTCTCTAATGGCCATCATGCAGTCATTATTAGGCCTCCAATTCCCCAAAATGGACGCCGTGTCTGCTGTCCGGGGGGGGCAGAATGGCTAAATTCAGAGGTTGTCGTCTCAGCTCTTTAGATTTGGGTTTGAGGAGATTTAAAAGTGTGACCTCTGTCGAAGTAATGAACTGTGGAAGTGCAGATTTGGGGATTTTTTTTTTCTCTTTCTCTTCTTTTGTAAGGAAAGGTGATGGTGGCGTTACCAGGGCTTGATTAATGTTCTGGACGACCTGCTCCCTTCCCTTTGGTCTCACGTACGCCAGGAATATGGAATGGAATTAGGGTCATCTATCATCGCCCAAATGAATCGTGGGAAGTTGACTCCTTCGTCAGAACGAAGATGAAGCTAGTGTCACCGAAATGCTCCGACCCTAAATTTAGATCGGGCTGTCTAGCGCGTGGTTTGGGATCCCGCCATCTACATGTCTGAGAAACAATGGTGTTGTATTGTGAGTTTGTGTAACAAGAGTTCCCTTTCCCTGGCGGGTCTGGTTTATTGCGTCCTGTTTAATACCAAGCGGGTCATCAGAACATGCACAGTGTTGGTTTGGTGGAGAGACACTTGATTATCCCCCCCCAACAATCCCTGGTCGGCTCCATGTTTAGAACCCCTTATGGCCGACCAATAAACCACTAGGAGAATGACATTTTAATGTGTGGAGGAGTGTCCTTTGCTTTAAGTGATCTTTAATTATAGCAGCACTCACACAAGGCCCTGGTTAGACCTAATAACGGGCGGGGAGACCTCCGCCTGCAGCAGACGATTCATACTCCCGTCTCAATGGGATGTGCTTTGGCAGCTTGGCAGGCGTTGGCGGGATTACGTCTGACCTTCGGCTAATGCAAATACATTAGCATTAGCCGCGGATGCTAGCGCAGCCCTATAGGTGGTCGCCCTCCTCCAGGCGGGGGAGGGGGGGGATGGGTGGCCCTCACAAAGCCACAGCATCTTTTCTTTTCCCCTGACGTTGAACTGAACAGCGTGGCTCCGCGCGGCACACACTGGGACGAGAAGCGGCGCCGAGGGTCGGGGAGAGGTCAAAGGTCAGGGGGAGGCTCTGCCTGTGTGCAGCGCATTGTGTGCGTGGCTCAGCTTCTGTGTCACTGTCAAGGCAGGTTTGTGTGTGTGTGTGTGTGTGTGTGTGTGTGTGTGTGTGTGTGTGTGTGTGTGTGTGTGTGTGTGTGTGTGTGTGTGTGTGTGTGTGTGTTTTCCATCAGACACGCGGTACCGAATAGAAAGACTTATTTTTCTCATGAGAAATGGCGCCGCCGGTATTGATTCTGTGGCACGGGGAGATTGATATATTAGGCTCTTTTTATGCTCTAATCAGTTCACAGATAGGGATAGGTATAGCAATTATTTCGATATTGTAGTTTTTCTTACAGCTCCACGGCAACCATGGTTACGAAAAAAAAGAACAAAAAACAGTTATGTCTGTAAAAAAGTGAGCTGGAAGCTAACTGATAATGGATGAACGCCAAGGATATTTCCTCCTCTTTTGTAATCTGAGTAGAGGCTATACATTCTGCTACGAGGGTGAACAGTTAAGCCATGAAGACTGCTTCGTTTTGAGTTTTGCAACAGAACTTGTAGGAGGACCGGTCCTCCACTCTGTTTCCTTACGGGGCCCATAAGGTCCTCATAAGGGCCTCAGAAGTACCTCATAAGGGCCTCAGAAGTACCTCATAAGGGCCTCATAAGGGCCTCATAAGGGCC
The DNA here is from genome assembly GCA_036785325.1 of Urophycis tenuis. Taxonomy (NCBI): domain Eukaryota; kingdom Metazoa; phylum Chordata; class Actinopteri; order Gadiformes; family Phycidae; genus Urophycis; species Urophycis tenuis. Next base: position 3,493,371 of record JAXIVH010000022.1, on the reverse strand, counting down.
TCAAACACACCACGGCCTGCGACATGGACTCGGTTTCGGTGGGTCAACTGAAAAGTTTGCTCACCGTCGGCATCGATCCGGGGGGTTTCTGGTATCGATCGGTCCGGTTCTGAGAAACGAAAAAGCTGTGCGTTTTTATGTTACAAACCAGCATGGCGACTCCCCGTGGAACCGTGGTTCTCGCCCCGGGGATCTTCAGCAGAACGCCGTGGCTGAAACACACATCCAATATGAAGTAACGTGATGCCGGTAAAGCCCTCCGATTCCACGATATTGTCGCCAGAAGATCAACTCCAGCGGTCTGGCGCTGCAGCTGAGCCCGCTGGATCCTGGGGTGCAGCAGGGGCTTGGGGAGGTGACTGGAGGGCACCCAGAAGCTTAAGTCTTCTCAGGATGGAGCTTCAGTCGCTGGTCTAGACATGGACGTCTGTACAGGACGGCACGGAGACGGAGTGTTTCTGTGAGGTGGGAGACAGACGGGTGTCATCGGTGTAGCGCGCCAGGGAATAGAGTGACATCCTCGCCTCCTTTTGCAAGTCAGAGCGATGACTTATTCATGTCAGTTAGATGCGGATGATTGAATATCATCACGTCGTCATATATATTTTTAATCCACTAAAATCCACTCGTCGTTCACATTCAAACTCTACCGCCATCAATAAGAGATAACGCCGCCCTAGATCCCATCCCTTCGTGAAGGGGTTATTAAAACGCAAGAGTTAAAAATAAATCACGCACCGACGTCTTCATTTCAAATTAAGAGCGCCCGGCATCCCCCGCGACGTCGTCGCCTCATAACTTCTCGCACTGCGATTTTAGCGGCGTGCCCCACGCCACGCAGGTGTGCACAGGGGTTCTGACCGGCGTGCCGTCCGGAGCGAGGCCGGTCCACCGCGTCTTTAGGACAAAGAGGCTCAGGAGAGGCCGACCGAGGGTCACTTTAAGCCCATTAAGTCTCACTTCGACACCTTCCTTTTTTATTTTATAAATTGCAATTTTTGTTTTTTATGAATTGCAATTTTTTTTTTTTTTTTATAAATTGCAATTTTCTCTTTTTTTATTATAATTTTTGTAGCTTTTTAAATGACTGCACTGCTTCTAACACAACACATGTGTTCTACAAGATCTTCCGTCAATGGGAGGGCTGTGCAGGAACAGGCTTATCTCCTGCTCAGTTGGCTCCGGTCCCCCCCCCCCCCCCAGGGGTCCACGCGGTGTCTCTGCCCCCCGGTCCGGTCGCCAGCAGGAACGGCCCTGGAAGGAAGCGGCCCCGGTGACCCGGTCCGACCTCTGACCCCTGGCCCCTCCCCCGAGCCACGTGCCGAGACCGCCGGCCCGGGCGGACGGCGGTGTTCTATATCCGGGTCAGGCCCCGCCCCCTGACACCCTTTACCCCCCCCCCCCACCAGAAACCCTCACCTGCTCTGGGTTCGACTGCCGGACAAGGGGAGCACTATGGGGGATTGCGGCCGGGGCTTTTTCCGATGGAGTAATCATTCTCATAACAATGGATCTCCTGTGAGGTTTGCCTGTAGGTTATTGCGGACATTAAAAAGAAGGGCTCTCATACTGTGGAGATATAAACGATAACATTAAATTGCCTGGAGTAATTCTTTTCTTCTTTTTTTCCGGCCTATCTGCGTCTTTTTTTTTTCTTTTTCCCCCCCTCCTGTATTCCCCTCCGTGTGTTATGAGAATCTGTTAACTGTCAGATTGATGTATTTCCTGTTGTGACCTATATTTTGCCCTGAAACACCAGCCACATGTTCCCCCCCCCCCCCCCCTCCTCCTCAAACTGCCGTGCGCACGTTCAGAGCTCGCACGGTTCTTCAGAACCTCCTGCCCCTCTTCTCTCCTCTGCCCCCCCTCCCCCTCAGCCAACAGTCTGCTGTTTCCTCCCTCGTCATCATCATCATCATTCATCATGGCGGTATCGCTGCTTTGCAATCTGCCACAGCGCCGTGGATATTAACCTCCGTTCCTGTGAACCCGGTGTCTCGATTGTGGCGAGGGAGGCCCCGCCCCCCCCCGGGTCGCTTCCTCCGTTACGCGAGCGGTGGCGTCGGTTGGTACTCGGTTGGTAATTGATGTTGCGTCACTTTTTAGCGGCGTGAACGG
>JAXIVH010000022.1:3478569-3491053 GCA_036785325.1 Urophycis tenuis | reverse complement strand
GGCCCTGGGCCCCCCCGGGTCGCAGCCCCTCCTCTCCCCCCTCCTCTCCCTCTCCTCCCGTCTCCGGGCGGCCGACAGACTGACTGGAGAGTGAAGAGTTTCTATCACCAGTGAAACGCTCTGACAGATGACTGCCCTCACATAGGTATGCCCCCCTCACCCCCCCCATCCCCCCCGGCAGTTAATCTATGGCCATGGATGGGCCGGGGGGGGGGGGGGGGGGAGCGTGGGTGAGGTGGGGGTGGGGGGGTGAGGGGTCCAGCTGCTGGTATTGATCTCTGATCTTGATGCGCAGAACTGACATCCAAGCACGCGGGGTGTGAGTGTGTGCTGGTGTGTCTGAAACGCGCTGATGCTAAGATTTGAGCCTCTACTAAGGTGGTGGTGGGGGGGTGTGGTGTAGGTGGTGGTGGAGTGGTGGTGGTGTAGAGCGAGGTTCTTGCCATAGGACGATAAGTTAAGCACGTTGAACTGTATTAAAAGAGAGTGTGTGTGTGTGTGTGTGTGTGTGTGTGTGTGTGTGTGTGTGTGCGTGTGTGTGCGTGTGCGCATGTTCAGACAGTGTGTGTGTGTTTAATACGTGTACAGGCATCCTGTGTGGAAACAGGTGTGTGTTTCTTTATGTGTGTGTGTGTGTGTGTGTGTGTGTGTGTGTGTGTGCGGGTAGCTAATGGCCTGCAATTTCAGAGGAAAAAAAAAACCCTACTTCACTCCACACCACCACCACCACCCTCTCCTGCCCACAAAGAAGTCTAACCACCAACATCGTGCAACTACACACACACACACACACACACACACACACACACACACGTACACACACACGCATACGCTCACACACGCACACACACAAACACACACACGCACACACGCACACACACACACACACACAGACACACACAGACACACACACACACGTACACACACACACACACACACACACACACACACACACACACACACACACACACACACACACACACACGCCGGCCCTCCCTGATTGGTTGTGCAGTGTCGATCCGTCAGGTTCCAGGTGTTGATACACTAGCAGCCCTGCGGCTGACAGACATCACAGGAATCAATACGAGGCCTCGCTCCAACTCAACAGCTGCGGACGCTCGCCGCTCAGGTCTGAGGCTGGCGGACCCCGCCTGGGCCCCTAAGGGGGGGGGTCGGAGCGCTGGAGGGGAATGATGATGTGGAAGGACACGCCACTGATCTTTACTCACCAGGACTGCTCTCTCTCTGTTTTGGGGGAGGGGGGGTGAGGGCAGGAATGGACCCCGGGACCCCGAAGTCGCTGCCACTGAGAGTGCGGCGAAACCCGCCGAAACCCAAAGCGAGGCTGCTGTGTGTGTGTGTGTGTGTGTGTGTGTGTGTGTGAAGGATCCCGGCCATTATCGAAAGACTTGAATGGATTCCGATGATCTCTACCTGAAAATGAAACATCCGTCTACGTCAGGCCAGCGACACAAATGGTACACACAGTACTCAAAAGGGGGTGGAAAAAATTAAGATTTATATATTTGAAAAAAAAAAAAACGAATTTGCACCACAAAGCGAACGCCACCCCAGGAAGCGCGTCTTTACCTCGACCACGCCGTTAGCGTAGCATACCCAGGAAGGCCCCGCCCCCGGGGATAGGCCCCGCCCCCGGGGATAGGCCCGCCCCCCCGCTCAGAGACCATCCTCCGGCCGTCTCGTCAGACCCCCCTGATCGGGGGTGGGGGGAGGGGGCTGAGGGGAGGGGAGATGAACAGCAGGCCGGCGTCACGCCCTCATCATGGCTGCCACAACAGACACACGGGCGGGGCTTTCCAGGCGGCCATCATTGGGAGGGCGTTCTGGCATTCCGTGGTGCGGCACGAGAGGAGCGAGTGTCTCCAGCAGGAGAAGGAGGAGGGTGTAGGAGGAGGGGGAGGGGGGGGGGGGGGGGGGGGAGGTCATCAGACAAGAGGATGGACTCCTCCTCAGCCATTTGTGGAGGAAAAAAATGAACTGTTAATCTCCACACCAAAACAACATTGATTCTCGGAGACGAAGAGCTGATGGGGGGAAAAAAACAAAACAGGTCGACACACCTTTCCTGACACGCGGAACCCAACAAATTGCACATTACGCAACCTAATAAAACATTACTATGCATTATCGTCTCTGTGTGATTTGAAATTTAAAAAACAAGGGGAAATTAGCTCAGCTCAGGCCGGGGGAACGGAAATAAACTCAAACGCTAAATGAAGTCATCAGCGCCGCTCGCGGTGGAGGCGGCCTGCAGCAGACGCCCCCAGCGGTGCGGACGGCGGGCGGCCACGCACAACCGGCGAATACAGAGCGCCACAAAACAACACAATAACGGGTAGTCTCTCTACCGAGAGAGAGAGAGAGAGAGACAGAGACAGAGAGAGAGAGACACACAGAGAGAGACACGCACAAACACAGAGAGAGAGAGAGAGAGAGAGAGAGAGAGAGAGAGAGAGAGAGAGAGAGAGAGAGAGAGAGAGGAGAGAGAGAGAGAGAGAGAGAGAAAGAGAGAGGAGAGACACACACACACGCACACAACACACACACAGAGAGCAAAGGCCTCCACTCTATGTCAAAAAACAACAGTAGCACCCCGCGCTCCACCCGCTCCACTCCACCCCCCGTTTTTCCATTTGCTGTGAACTTTAAAGCGGAGATCTTCTCTCCTCCACCATCTGCCGCCCCGCCCTCCGTCGCCGTGACGCCGCGAGCATCTTTCATCTCCACGGCGACCGCATGGCGAAGATCTGAGGAGGAAATTGATCCATGCATTAAACAGCATGGGGGGGTGGAGCGAGTGGTGGTGGTGGTGGTGGTGGTGGTGGTGGTGGATGAAAAGGGCTAGGGGTCTAACAATGAAACATCTGTGATTTACCATCACCCACACCTCCCCCTCCCCCCCCACTCCACCTGTCACGCAGACATACAGTGTTGTGAGAGCTCTGATGTGAAACGTGTCGGATCACTGTAGGAACTTCCCGCAAAAGCACAACGCGGCGCCGTGTGTGTGTGTGTCGGTGTGTGTGTGTGGGTGTGTGTGTTTGTGTGTGCGTGTGTGTGTCGGGGCACGGGTCGACCGAGGCCGACAGGGAAAAGAGATTCTGGAAACCGCGTGGCGTTTTCCTCCAGGCGCCGAGCGTTGACGCCGTCTCGGTGGGAAACACTCTACAGTCGGCGACGCCGAAATGCTCACCAGCACAATCGATTCCAATCAGGCTCCCGTAATGGTGCGTGTCACGCTCTCCTGATTACAGATTTGCTCCACCTGTCGATCTGAAGTGGCCGCGTGTTTGTTTCCAATCACTCGCGGAGCGGAGCGGGATGGACTGCTGTATGTTTTTTTCCGCAAAACAAAACTAAATTGATTTAGAAAGTATATTCTCTGGACGCGCCTCGACATTATCTCTGGGCTCTGGGAGTCAGCAGTTTGGATTCTAATGCTTCATTAACGACTCACGTTCCTGCCTCGTTTCTAGTCGGGCCTACCTGGGTGCTTCTGATTGGAGGGCAGCTGTTCTGGCCACGCGCACTTCCTTCAGCCACCACCCGCTGTCGCTTCCCTATTGGCCGTCTCTGATTTATGACGTGACGACATTTCTTTATTCTTAAAGGTTCGGTGATGTGCAGAGGATATGTCAGAAATCGTACAGTTACGTTTGATGCCACCATGTAAACAACCTTCAGATATTTTCGCTTGTGAGTACGTTTGGATTTGTTCCTGGGGTTGTATATATCCTCAGTAAATATTCACTAAAATATCTTGTGAACGTGTAGCAATTGCGAAGATAGAGCGAAAAAAGGCAGCAGCCAGTTTCGTACAAAACCAATGTAAAACATAAAGAAGCAGAACATCTTTACAAGGATCTCCTTTGAAGCATCTCCCCTCTAAATTATAGATTTATTTTTTTCCAATTTACCATCTCTGCCTGACTGGTAAACATCCTCTCCAGAAGCTGTCTGCTGTCAGCATATCTCCATACATGACTCCTGCACACCGCGGCAATGGACAGAGGGGGGAAAAAACGTTACTCACTGAGACGGGGGTGGGGGCGGCTGCGTTTATCGCCGGTCGAACCTTGGGCCGCGTCGCCTGCAGATATACCGTCGCAAAAATGGAGACGTCTGCGGTCACTGCTAGCTAGCCGACCTGGCTGCCCGTCGTGACAGACTGACAGCCTAGCATAAATCACCTGCTGTGGACCGGAGGCGGCGGGTTCCGGGGGCAAGGCCGCCGCCGCCGCGGGGGCCCCGGGGGGCCTGTCCTGGTGGACTCGGTGCCAGGCGGAGACAACCCACAGGGTGCAACATGTTGCAGCTGTGGTCCGTGTCCCTGCTTGTCATCCTGCAGGAAGGTCGCTTTCGGCTCTCGTAGCCCGAAGAGCCCCGACGTTTGGATACAGAGAGACGACAGACGGGAGGAAGGATGAGGCCCAAGGTTCCTGGGGGAGGAAAGACTGATCATCTGAGAGGAGATGCTGAAAAGCTTTCACATCTATTGTAGTGTGTTCAGTCTGCGTACTCTATTTAATCCTATTCTAGTGTATTACAGTGTGGTATCTACTCGGATGTATTCGTGTGTTCAAATGTACATCCGTTCTAGTGAGTGTATTTTATTCACCATAATCCAGTGCACTCTATTCTAGTGAGTGTACTCATTCATCCTAATGTAGTTCACTCTATTCTAGGGTATTACAGTGTGTTCTAGTGAGTGTATGCTATTCATCCTAATCCAGTGCATTATATTCTAGTGAGTGTATTCTATCCATCCTAATCCAGTGCATTCTATTCTAGTGAGTGTATTCTATCCATCCTAATCCAGTGCACTCTTTTCTAGTTATTGTATTCTATCCATCCTAATCCAGTGCATTCTATTCTAGTGAGTGTATTCTATCCATCCTAATCCAGTGCATTCTATTCTAGTGAGTGTATTCTATCCATCCTAATCCAGTGTTCTCTACCGTACTGTATTCTAGTGAGTGTATTCCATTCACCCTAATGCAGTGCACTCCATCCTAGGGTATCTCAGTGCCCTCCAGTGCATTCTGTTCCAGTGCATGGCAGGTCCTTGCTGCTCCCAGCAGGCAGGCGGTGGCGGAGCACAGACCACATTACAGTACAGCGCGGCTCAGCCCTGAGCTCTTCTGACAGCTGGCCGCTCCCTCCACTCCAGACGGGCCTCCCGAGACCTCGCAGTGACCTGCCCATTTACTCTGCAGTCACTTACCAACAGCCTGGCCCGCGGGCTCCCGGGCCTCAGCAGCGGGTGGGGGGCTGGTGGTGGGGGTGGTGGTGGGGGTGGTGGTGGGGGTGGTGGTGGGGGTGGGGGTGGGGGTGGATGTGAACGTGCTGGTGTCGGGAGTCAGCAGAGGGGGAGAGGGGAGAGGAGGTGAAGGCGGTGGTGGTGATCGCGGGGGGGTAGTGGCGGTGATGGAGTGGTGGAGGCGGGGTGGGGGTGGAGGCGATGATGTTGGCGGTGGTGAGTAGAAGCGGGTGGGGTTCGTGTGGGTAATTGCAGAGGGGGGTGGGGGGGGTTGGTGGTGATGAGACGCGGTGGCGGCTGAGTGAGTAGAGGTTAAGGTGACGGTGGAGCCGGCCGGGGGGGAGGGGAGGGGAAGGGAGGGAGGGAGGGTGGTGGGAGGGAAGGGTGGGGGAGCGGGCGTGTGTAGTGGGCGACACCCAGACCGAGACGAGGCTCCACCGGTCGCTGAGGGAGAGAGGCGTGTCACGCCGTCTGTGTCCGTCACACCGCGGAGAGAACCGGAATGTCGCCGCCCGTGCTACGGAACACGTCCCTGTGGAGTCTGGAGACCACGCCGTCAGCAGCATCCAGATGATGATGATTTATATTTACATTTACATTGAGAGCATTTAGCAGACGCTTTTATCCAAAGAGACTTACAAAGAGTACATTTGTCATAAGCAGGTGAAAAATGTAATTGCTGCTAATACAGTAAGTGAGTCACCAGAACAAGTTTTAAGCATTCCAATTGCTGGGTTAACCATTGCTAATACACGTCTGACTAAAGCCAGGTTAGAAAGAGCGATTAAAGTGCTTTTAATACAACAACACGTTGTTTCTGCATGAGATGAGAACTGATAATGTACAGAGAATGTAAGGAAGGCCTGTTATGTTGCCGTCAGTAAGGAAGCGAATGTGTCTCAGGTTGCTAACGAGCTGAGGGCGTGAGACACAGCAGCGTCCATGGCGCCCGGGAGCGTCCCCCCAGGTGACCCGGGCGGCCGGTGGCGTGCACCACCACCACCACCATCACCCCCACCACCACCACCACCACCACCATCACCACCACCACCACCTCCACCTCCACCTCCACCACCACACCACCATCACCACCACCACCACCACCATCACCACCACCACCATCACCACCACCACCACCACCATCACCACCACCACCACCACCACCATCAACACCACCCACCACCACCACCACCACCACCACCACCACCACCATCATCACCACCACCACCACCACCACCACCACCACCACGTGGGTGGAGGGGGGGAGGGGGAAACGCCAGCAGCAGCTCCATCACTGTCAACTCCACCATCAGCTGCAGCTGGTGTACATCCATCAGTCCTCTCTCCCCCCCCCCCCCCAACAACCACCCCTCTCTCTGTCTCTCTCTCCTCCCCCTCTCCCCTTCTCTCTCTCTCCCCCTCTCTCCTGGAAGACGTCTGTGTTCAGTGACGTCTTCCAGGCGTTGTGTGCGCTCAGGGAAGACAGTTCTGATGTGTGTGTGTGTGTGTGTGTGTGTGTGTGTGTGTGTGCGTGTGTGTGTGTGTGTGTGTGTTTGTGCTGTGCGTGTGTGAGGAAGGATGCGTCATGGACTCATGTTGCGTCGTGCATATTTTAATCATTTTAAGACACTTGTGGGGATTACATCTGACTAGATTAGAAATTCCTGCTACCTGGTTTTTTTTTCCCCCTCTCTATTTAGTTGTTATGGGAATGTAGCCCTGTTGGCTATTGTTTTCATTCATGTGTAGCCCAGTGGCAGCCACCCACCCACTTGAAATCGCTGCAGTCATTTCTGGGGTTCTGTGGCTATTATCGAAAGTTCATTAAGAACTACTCAGCCATAGTCCGTCCTCTCACTGATTTAACGAAGGGATATCCTCCTGTAAGGAAGGGGACGAAACCCACTAAATCTGATCTAAATGGTTATTTCAGACCATCCGAGCCCTTTGGCGAGCGCTGGACCCCAGCCTGTGCTGAGGCTTTTCGTCAAATCATTCAATGCCTCACCTGTGCGCCAGTGTTGTCTTTTGCAGATGCAACAAAGCCTTACATCCTACATGTGGATGCCAGCATGGACGGGATTGGAGCGGTCCTTAATCAAGAATACCCAGAAGGGTTGAGACCTGTGGCATATGCTAGCCGTAAGCTATGCCAATCCGAGAAAAACTACCCCGTTCACCAACTTGAGTTTTCTGGCCTTGAAGTGGGCCGTGGTGGATAAGTTCCACGACTACCTCTACGGCGCCAGATTCACTGTTAGAACCGACAACAATCCACTCACCTACGTTCTCACCACTGCCAAGTTGAGTGCAACAGGCCATAGGTGGTTGGCTAGTTTAACTACATATGATTTTGACATTAAGTACAAGCCTGGCAGAGAAAACGTGGATGCGGACTGGTTGTCCAGGAACGCCATGGATGAGGACGACGGGTGGAGACACATCCCTCAATCTGGGGTTAAAGCTCTCTGTCGTCCATTCAGTGTCATTCAATCATCCACGCTGCCCAGTCGTCTCATAGACCAATTAGGAGTTCCCCCAACTGTCATTCCCCCTGCTTATGCTTTATCCACTCAGCTAGGGGTGAGTTCTTTGGAACCACTTAGCCACAAGGACCTGTGCAGAGCGCAAGACAGGGACCCTGACATCGGTGTCGTCAAACAAGCTGTACAAAGTGGAGTCTGGCCTATCTCCCAAAATCACACTCCAGATGTTGCTTTGATGCAACGAGAAATCAGCAGGCTGTTCATAAGGTCCGGTCTGTTGTATAGGAAAACCACCAGACCCGTGTGTGGGCAGAGTTTTCAACTGGTCCTCCCCAAAGAACACCGTCTTAAAGTGCTTAAGTCCGTTCATGATGATTCTGGTCATCTGGGAGTTGACCGCATCACTGATTTGGTGAAGGATAGATTTTATTGGCCCAAAATGGCCTTTGACATTTCCCAGTACATCAAAAACTGTGGCCGGTGTGTTGCCCGCAAAACGCTTCCGCACAGGGCCGCACCTTTGAAACAGATAACAAGCAGTGGCCCCCTCGACTTAGTGTGCATAGACTTTCTGTCTATAGAGCCTGATTCAAAAGGTATGACCAATGTTCTTGTGGTAACAGACCACTTTACCCGGTATGCACAGGCTTTTGTGACCAAAGATCAAAGAGCCACCACGGTAGCCAAAGTGCTGTTTGAGAAATTTTTCGTGCATTATGGGCTGCCATCGAGAATTCATTCTGATCAAGGGCGTGATTTCGAAAGCCGTCTCATCAAAGAGCTCTTGGGAATGTTAGGCATCAAAAAATCCAGAACGAGTCCATATCACCCCCAAGGTGACCCTCAACCCGAGCGGTTTAATAGAACACTCTTGTCTATGCTAGGAACTCTCCAACCCAGTCAAAAACAAAGATGGAGCCAGTATGTTAGTTCACTCGTTCACGCCTACAACTGTACCCGTAACGACGCGACGGGTTACTCTCCATACTATTTGATGTTTGGGCGTGAGGCTCGTCTGCCCATTGATTTGTGTTTCGGAACTTCTCCCGATGGAGACGACTGTAGTGACTACTTACAGTATGTTGACAAACTGAAAAGCGACCTGAAAAAGGCATATGAGTTAGCAGTAACAGTTGCCAATAAGTCACATGACAAAAACAAGAGGTACTATGACAACCGAGTAAGAGACCAAGTATTAGAGAAAGGGGATCGTGTACTCATACGAGCTCTCGGCTTGCCTGGAAAGCACAAGCTCGGCGACAAATGGCATTCTGACCCTTACATTGTCGTTGAAAAACTACCTGACTTACCAGTGTACAGAGTAACATCAGAAAAAGGTAGAGGCATGATCAAGACCCTGCACAGAGACCACCTTTTACCCATAGGGTATCTGGTCAAGTTTCCCTCCGATTTAGAAGTGACTCGGCCGCCACAGAGGCCTGTGACACGATCACACCAAAAGAGAAAGTCGATTGAGAATCTAAACGAGGATGAACACTCAGAAGATGATGAACAGGAACACTGGAACTTACCTGCTGACCGGAGGGAGGACATTTTACTGGCACTCGATCTACTGGCGGATCACTTCAGTAGAGATGTTCCCCTGGAAAATGCACTAACTCAGCAAAACCTTGTTGAAGATGGCCTTGACGTGGACACTGAAGAGGGTGTGGATGAGATCCCCGAAGGACAAAATGCAGAGCAAAGTCAGCAACTACCAAAGGACACTGTAGTGCACACCGGTCTAGAAGGGGGAGAGCTCCTCTCTACTAGTAAGTCCCAAAGTAGTGCCGAGACTGTTTGTAACCTTCCCGCCCGAAGACAAGTGAAGCCAGTCGTGAGGTTAAGTTATGATAGACCTGGACATTCCACCAATGAACCCATTGTAGTTGTACATAGAGGGTTGAGAATCACTATCAAAAGAGACTCCCCATTGCTTTGCCAAAGTTGGGATAACGTATAACGACGCAAACATATCTATGACCCTAGTCTGTAGCGTACATGCCAGACATTAATATTGACAAATACCGGAGGTGACAGGTGTTCATTTGTGTGATGAGGACATCAACACCGTTTAGAAAGGGGAGATTGTAGCCCTGTTGGCTATTGTTTTCATTCATGTGTAGCCCTGTTGGCTATTGTTATATTAATTTCATATGCAAAGATTAAAATGTTTGTGTGGTAATAAATAATAGTTCATTCAGATAAATACATTTAAAAACTTGTTGGATTATAAAATGTAAAACGGAAAAAGTAATTTCATGTACAGGTATAAGTCAGAGATAAACAGGTGGTGTTTGTTTAAAATCCATTCATTTCTTATTTTATTATAGTGGCATAGTGAATCGTCCTTTTATTTTTCACATTTCTGTACTTAATGTTGGCCAATCCTGTCCTCACCTTGATTGAGTAGGAGGTGCTTACTATACCCGACTTCCGCAGCACGTTCAGAACGGCAGATGCTGTTTTGATAGGCGTCCCAGCCGGACTGCCGCAAGTTATAAGGAATCGGACATTGGCCATTCGAGAGAGACGAGAGGACCGGGAGAGCCCTGTGCCTTGGGAGAGACGCTAGCTGTTGTACTTTTGCGGGACTGGTTCCGCGTGGTACTACCCTCTCCATCCCCCCTGCTACTGCCACTCCACCTTGCCGCTTGCCCCTTTTCCCCCATCTCCATTTCTGACGGAGGATACGTGAGTACACTAACCGTTCACGTGCTTTTTTGTTACTGCTGGTTACCACCAGTGAAGCGGCCATTTGTTTTCGGCCTTTCTGCACACGAGCATCGACTGGGCCTGCCACATTTTTTATTTTAGCCCGGTGTGACTGTGTGCGTGAGTGTGGGCTGTGGACAATTCGGTTCTATTGTAAAATTGCCTTTGTTATTCATTCGGTATTGAGGTTATTCAGTTGTGGGTCGAAACTAAGAGTATTTTTTGAGCTGGATACTTGTTGCCTGTGCATATTTAACGGTCACAGTGAACAAGCTAACTAAATTGTAAATTGAAACTAATTGTGTAATAAATCATTATTTTGGTTCAACTAAAGTTCCGTTGTTGTACTGACCAAGGTAATAATATTGTGGGTTAATATATTACCGGTTTAAGAGAACTTTACAGGGAATTACATATATTTGTGTTTACTTCTCATTCTTATTGGAGGCACCGCCATATTATTTTCTTTATTCAAATTATCTTTATTACAGGTAGCGCTAAATCAGACGAACTCAGGCCCCGTCCCATGGTACTACAACACCCCCCTTTATTTTATATTCAATTTCTATAGCTACCTGGGACTGGGGTTACAGGAATACAATTGGACGACTACGAACGTGTCATAAGCGACACAAATCGCCTGTAATTTTGATTTATTGCTGCTATTAGAGATTCCCTCCGCGTCCCCAAAGAGGATGATCTGTTGGGTTGAGTGGAAGCCGCCTCTGACAGCGAAACGCTCTGCGGTTTGCTCTGGTCAACGTGTCATCCTGAGGCCCGAGAACCGCTCTCTTCGTTAGCCGTTCACTTACTAGCTCGCCTCAAACGCATTCCTGAAAAAAACTCTCCTCTCCTCGCCGTTTAGCTCCTGGTTATCTGTGCCCCCCCTTCCCCCTTCCCTCCCCCGCGTGGACGAGCGGTAGCTTCCGGGCTATGCTAGCTTCCAGGAAATAGTGAGACGTGGCCCCCCCCCCCGAAATAGCATCTCCCGCTATAGATAATGCTAGCCCTGTTGGGCTCAGCAGAGCATGGCGTTAGCGGCGCCGCGGTGAGAGAGGTTTTGCGTTGCGTTTCCCCTCCGCAACAACTGAAGCTACGCTATTGACGTGCGGCTGTCGGCAGTAGCGCGGGGTGCTAAGCCACCGCCGGATGCCCCCCCCCCCCCCTGATATTAACATACATTACTCAAGATTACTGCGCGTTCCGCGGTCGTCTCCCCATCTTCATCGCATTACGAGTGACGAAGAAGTGCCTCGAACGCCCCGAAGGGTTTTTCTTTTTTACATACTTTTTTTTTATGTGCAGCATTTACGGGCCAACCTGGGGGAGCTAACGGCGGCTAACCATTAGCGTCTATCTGCTTATCTGCCGCGCCTCACCTGATTCACGCTGCGCGGTTATGCACCTTCACTTTATCACCTAAACTACAGCCGGAGGCAGCGCCGGGCTAATACCCGCGTTCAGATTAATAATAACCCTTCTGCCAATCAAAATCAAAGCCATGACCACGGCGTAGCGGAGCGGTGGGCCGTGGCCGTCCTCCGGGGAGTCCACTTATTTATTTGATTTTCAGAGTAAAAGCGCACCGACGTTGCCCCGAGCCTCATTGAAATTCTGAGTCAAACTTGTTTTGTGAATCTCTCTCACTCTCTTGCTACCTCTCTCTCCCTCCATCTCTCTCTCTCTCTCCCCAAAATGGAGTCAAAAGACCAGTACCTCTCAATGCCTGTCGCTCCGAGTGATCAGTGACATTTAAAAGAGGACAATGTGTTTACAAGGTGAATGCACAAAGTTTAGCATTCCTTGCATTTCTTATTCCCATCCTCCCCTCGTGGGCCAGTGGAGCGGGCGCTCTGTTAGCCAACGAGGCTAACGTTCCTCCCTGCGTACTCAAGTAATGTCAGGTGAGGAGGAGAAGGGCAGGGCTTGCTGCTCCAGCGCCATGCTATCCATCATGTAACTCATTATGGGGCACACTCACGGTGGAGGGCATAATATTGAC
>JAXIVH010000022.1:3471069-3473569 GCA_036785325.1 Urophycis tenuis | reverse complement strand
ACGGAAAAAAGCAACAGTACGATTTGAAAGGGTTGAACAAATGCTATCCGGCTTTAATTAACGATGACAAGGATGTAAACAAATAGACCGTAACATCAATAACATTCTCCGCAACAAGAAACATCTCAACATTAACGTCAGAAAACGAGATCATTTAGGCTACATAGTGGAAATTAAATGAACATACTCTAAAGCCAAAATCTGGAAATATAAAATGAAGTCACCCAGAATGGCACCCCGTGACACCCTGCTGACACGGATACCGAGGCTCATTGAATCACCCTGGACACCGCTATGAAATCACCACACATTAGAAATCATTCACACTTTGACAAATAAATTCATGAGCATCATCAAACTACAATACAATTTCCAATGCACAATACGCCAAAAGTTACACAAAGCTGGTAATACAAAGACTTTTTTTAAAGTTGCAATGCGGAACTCTTCATGCGCAATTACGCATGGCGCAAGTGGTGACAGCGGTTGAGACTCAACCACTCCGTTAGGACGATAGGATATTTTGTTTTTGTCCCGCCCACTTGAAATCAAACCGTGATTGGTCAATGTGCCCCTCACTCCCTAACCCTATCCCTAACCCTAACCTAGCCCTAACCCTAACCCAAAACACAGCTTGGCCTTCTGCAGGATTCCTGAAGTCCTAACCAATTAATGAGCCAGCTAACAGGGCCTTTATAGAGACGAACGATTCTGATTGGATAACATATTTTCAGGACAGTAACCATTTCATTGCTGATGTGAACTTGACAGTAAACTTAACTTAAGAACATAGATGAGAGAAGATGTATTAAATGGATAGTATTACATTAAATAAGATAGAAATAAAAAAATATAATAATTATTATTATTTATTTAATATTTTAATATTCTTTGGTCCAGAATTTTTGTAGGCCTTCTCTGAAGGTGTAGAAGGCCCTGAAGGTTCCCTGGTGTACATGCACTTGCAAACATTTGCGTGAGTGAGTACAAGATACAGAGAGTGTGAGTACAAGTACAAAAGCGCACACACACATGCACACTCGCACACACACATGCACATGCGCACACACACACACGCACGCACGCGCACACACGAACACACACGTGCACACACACAGACACACACGCTTTATGAAGGAGTACCCTCTGAATATCAATGGCCATTCTTTTCAGTGCCAACAGACACCAGCACTTCATTTGACAGAACTTTGTTTTTGCATTTAATAAGCCACTTTAATCTAAGTGTCGTCTCACGAGTGTCTCCGAAAAAACAACGTAATTTGTAAGTACACAAATACACACACAGTCACCGACCAGCCCTGTTGTTGCTTATTGAATATCCACGTCTTACAATGCATGTAAATAGACTTCTCAAGAAACCAGTGAATAACCCTCTTGTTATTCATGACTACGATAAACAACAAATAGGATTTTACTTCATCACCATAGGCAAAGTCGGCATATATCAGAGGCCGTTGACTTTAGCGAGTCCGTGGAAAAAGGCGCGGAGAGGATGAGGACAAAATGGCGGCCGGCTCAAAGCGGCCCCAGCATACCAACCAGCGTTTGGAGTCTCTCTCGACACTTCTAATGGACTCGTGTCAGCGGATACTGCTGCTGCTGCTGCTGCTGCTGTGAAACACAGCGGATTTCAATTAAATGGAAAAATATTCACTGGACATAATAACAACAACGCCATCACACATGAGGGAGAGGGGGGGGGGGGGGGGGGGAGAGTGAAAGAGACACAGACACAGAGACACAGACGTACAGAGAGAGGCAGAGAGTGAAAGAGAGAGAGGGAGAGTAGGGAGAACAGAGAGGGGGAGGAGGGGGTGAGAGATCAAGAGAGTGGTGCGGATGGAGTGAGTTGTAACATTGGTTTCAGAGGACGAGAGGGAGAGCGAGAGAGAGAGAGAGAGCGTGTGAGTGAGCTGTAATTTTTGTTCTCTATAGAGGCTTCTTACTTTCGTCAGACAACAGAGCCGTGCTGCTGTTTACTAATCACGGTATCAGATTGCAGAACGCTGTGTATCCTGAATTCAGCCGGCAAACAATGAAACAACGCAATCCTCCGTTAATCAATAACAACAAGAAAGGCAATTCAGCGGCATCTCTGATCAATTACAATTGTTGTTTGTGGCTCAATGGACAAACGCAGTAAGCTGTATTTTACCGCAGATTGTGCTTGTGGTCCTGTAGCTTGATATCACCGTTGTGTCGTTAGCTTAGCTTACGTTTTTAGACATCAATACGACAGTTCGACTAGATTGCCAGTTTTTTTAATTTTTCCGGTTGAATCTTTCCGGTTGAATCAAATAAAAAAAATGTATATATTTTTTTTATTTGTCATGGACATTAGTGAGGCATTAGCGGGGCGTTAGAGTGACGTTAGCATGATGTTAGCAGGAAATTAGAATAATATTAGCATGATGTTAGCGGGAAGTTAGTGTGACGTTAGCATGATGTTAGCAGGAAGTTAGAGGGATGTTAACATGAT
>JAXIVH010000022.1:3456611-3459111 GCA_036785325.1 Urophycis tenuis | reverse complement strand
AGTGCTGATAGACACACCGATGGGTGGGGGGGAGCTGGACGGACACAAAAGCACACGCCGCTCTTCACAGAAACACATCAACGCGGGAGGAATCAAACATAACCAGGAGCTAGGAGCAGGACGATCACAATTGAGCGTGGACTTTGAAAAGTTTCCCCTCCTCTCCTCCTCCTCCTCCTCCTCCTCCTCCTCCTCCTCCTCCTCCTCATGGTTTGGGTGGTGAATCATCAACTGGGTCAACAGTGGGAGGGTTTAGAGGGATGGTAATGCACGGGGTCCTGGCGGGAATACAAGGCGCTGTGCTCGTTCCTTGACAGAATCACTGATGACAGATCCCTTCCCCGTTCTTCCCAGGAAAAACCCCGCTGTTCCCACGTAGCGAGGAGAACGCTTGGAACCTTCAAAAAAAAAAAAAAAAGAAAAGAAAAGACATTCCAGGGAAAACCTGAATTTCCCCCGGAAATCGATTCCCCTCGGAGGTTGAAGCCCCGCTGAGGGGAGCAACCATTCACAGGAAAACCCATCAGACATGGGGCGGGTCTCGACTCAGGAGGTTAACACCAGGAACCGCGGGACCAGTGAGTCCAGAGGGGCAGGAGGTCAAACTAATCCCGGGGCTTTGTGCTGGACTGGAGCCCCACCAGGAATACACCGCGCATCGATTTTTCCACCATTTTGTTTTCCCTTCACCTCCGGCTCAATCAGCTGATGTGCCGCGCTAAGGCAGCCAAACGGCTCCATGGATCCAATTTGTTAACCGCGAGAAAAAGCAAAGATAAGAACCGCGACGAGTTCTCTTCAGGCCCGGACCCGTTATTCACAGCACAGCCGTGCAGGCAAACAGGACAGGGTCTCTGTGTCGGACTGAACCACCCAGGCCCACCCCATCCTGAATACACGGTCAGGGATCGGGTGTTCTGCAGCAGCAGCAGTAGAATACGGGAGTCTCCCTGATAACGGGGTGAGACTCACAGGCACACACACAGAACAGTACAGTACAGTACAGTTCAGTACAATACAGTACAGTACAGTACGGTACAGTACAGTACAATACAGTTCAGTACAATACAGTACAGTACAGTACAGTACAGTTCGGTACAGTACAGTACAGTACAATACAGTACAGTACAGTACAGTTCGGTACAGTACAGTACAGTACAATACAGTACAGTACAGTACAGTACAATACAGTTCAGTACAATACAGTACAGTACAGTACAATACAGTACAGTACAGTACAGCACAGAAAAGTACAGTACAGTACAGTTCAGTACAATACAGTACAGTACAGTACAGTATAGTACAGCACAGAAAAGTACAGTACAGTACAGGTTCAGCACTTTACAGTACAGCACTTTACAGTACAGCACTGTACAGTACAGTACAGCACTGTACAGTTTCAGTATAGTACAGTACAGCACAGAAAAGTACAGTACAAGTACAACACTGTACAGTACAATACAGTACAGTACAGTACAGCACTTTACAGTTCAGCACAACACCGTACATGTACAGTACATTACAGTACAGTACAATACAGTACAGTACAGTACAGCACAGAACAGTACTGTACCGTTCAGTACAGCACTGTACAGTACATGTGTAAATCAGTGGCGAACCGTGAGCACTACAGCTGGGCCTTCACCTCAGCCATCACCGCCGAGAAAATAAATCATCACGGAAAAAAGCAACAGTACGATTTGAAAGGGTTGAACAAATGCAATCCGGCTTTAATTAACGATGACAAGGATGTAAACAAATAGACCATAACATCAATACATTCTCCGCAACAAGAAACATCTCAACATTAACGTCAGAAAAACGAGATCATTTAGGCTACATAGTGGAAATTAAATGAACATACTCTAAAGCCAAAATCTGGAAATATAAAATGAAGTCACCCAGAATGGCACCCTGTGACACCCTGCTGACATGGACACCGAGGCTCATTGAATCACCGCGGACACCGCTATGAAATCACCGCGCATTAGAAATCATTCACACTTTGACAAATAATTCATGAGCACCATCGAACTACAATACGATTTCCAATGCACAATACGCCAAAAGTTACACAAAGCTGGTAATACAAAGACTTTTTTTAAAGTTGCAATGCGGAACTCTTCATGCGCAATTACGCATGGCGCAAGTGGTGAGAGCGGTTGAGACTCTGTTAGGACGATAGGATATTTTGTTTTTTTTATTTATATTTTAATATTCTTTGGTCCAGAATTTTTTTAGGCCTTCTCTGAAGGTGTAGAAGGCCCAGAAGGTTCCCCACTGGTGTACATGCACTTGCAAACATTTGCGTGAGTGAGTACAAGATACAGGGAGTGTGAGTACAAGTACAAAAGCGCACACACACATGCACCATCGCACACACACATGCACATGCGCACACACATACACGCACGCACACGCACACACGAACACACACGTGCACACACACAGACACACACGCTTTATGAAGGAGTACCCTCTGAATATCAATGGCCATTCT